>JAVSBV010038464.1:0-11359 GCA_033117975.1 Parotocinclus spilosoma
TGGCGTTCGGATCACCTCCGTGCCTCAAACCATTAGTGACGTCCTGCAAGCTGTGCTTTCTACAGCTCTGCCCCGACAGATCCACTCTTGCGACAAGTTCGTGCGTTGCTCCCATTCGGTGAGCAACCTTGGCGTGCCAACTTTATACTTTCGATTTTGTTTTGTTAGGAGTCTCTTAGCTCCGCCTTTATACCCCCTTTTGGTTGTTTCTCATTATTTCCCCATTCTTATTAAATGTCATGGGTTACACCTATCCCGCATACTTGGATACAAAATTAAAAACACCATCCGCTATCGTAACACTACTATGCTGTTTTTTAACTGTGTGTTTAACCATAATGTCCTATTGGTTCCCTGATCAGTATCTTTCTAACGCAATCACCCAGTTTGTGGGGATTGTCCAATTTAGGCAAGGTTCTGATGGGGCCACGCACTTCCCAATTTTCAGTATTGCTCTCAACAATGTTCTGCGGGATTGGTAAAGACATTGTTGTGTTCTTCTTCCAATTCGAGCTTTGTAACAGATCTTACAATACATTCAACATATGATGGAGTTGTTAGAGTGTATCCCCATTGTAAATCAGAGAGTACCAGTATGTACAATACTTGGCACCACACGCTATAATTCCCAAAATATAAACAAGCTACTAGGGGTTGCACGATTAGTAATTTAATTAACTTATTAGTTGACTAGTCATTTAAAATCAATAGTTGACTAGTCATGTTTTCCATAGTAATGTTTTCCTGGAAGTCCCTTTGGGTGGTTCATCTAGGGGCTCGTTTTTACTTTTTCAGTTAGTGCAGTTCAGTGTTAATATTTGAATGTTGAATGGCGAAGAATGCGTCAAATCGTATTTGAAGTAAAATAATATTTAATATAATATATAGCATTTTTTAATTAGGGGAATTTTCAAAATGAACTATCCCCTAATGAAATATTCCCTAATACTTGTGAGCAGTGCATATAGAATAAAACGAAAATGGACAATATTTAGAAACAGATTTAATTAAATGGTACATATCTGTGTGTAACCTCTTTTCCAAGCACCCACATGGATCATTTTCTTTGAGGGTAATGCCGTAATTAGGTCATTAGAGCGCTGCACAGTGTAGGTTGCAACCCCTACTAGCTATAGCTACTAAACTTGCTACAGTCACCATTCAAAAAGCAAAACCATTACATAGAGTCATGATAGGCAGTGTTCAGTAAGCAGGATAACAAGCAGTAAATGAAATAACAAAAGAACAAATGTGAGCAGGGACATGCAGGAAGTAAGCATAAGGCAACCAGCAATGAAAGTATCAACATAATTATAAAGCTATTGATCAATTGACAAGCCTAACAAGAATTAGATGGACATAACAATAATTAAACAAGCACAGTGAGCATTGCCAGTATCAAACAAGCATACCAAGCGTTAAACAGGCGAAACAGTCAAACAGTTTGCCACCAACACACAAGCGACCCGCCAACAGGAGTTGTAATGTACAGAATGGGATTACAAGCCAGTCATTAGAGTCCAGTCATAATTTTGTTTTTATTGGCCACACAGGGGCATAATGTATTGCCTTAGGATATGACTGTAATAGGATTTTGGGAGGAATGAAATATGGCCAGTCGTTCATTCATTTATTGTCATACCAGCTTAACCCAATTCAAGCTCACATGGAGCTGGGGCCTAACCAGTACAGGACTCCTACACAGTGTGCCAATGCTTTGTCTTCAACCTGTAATGCTTGTAAGCTAGCATGTCTTAAGCCTGTTTTTTTGTCCCATTAGAAGCTTTGGAGTTGGGAACCTTAGCAAATTTGTGCGTGTTTGTGTTTAATTATCATTGTGAGAATCAAATGTTCACATAAGGCATAAAATGACCTGACATTGTTACCTTGTAGGGGATATATTGCTGGCCCTAATAGGGAAAAGTCAAACACTTTCCCCCCTGGAAAATGTGTGTGTGTGTGTGTGTGTGTGTGTATGTATGTGTGTGTGCGCCTAGAAGAAAGCAAGTGACGTTTAAGGATATGCTAGAGAGCATATCCTGGTATGACATCCATAAAGTGTTTGTGTTCACTGAGGTAAAAAAGTGTTGTTTTGAAGTTGGCTGTTTTGATGTTGGCTGGGTAACAGTACTGATTTTAATGCAAAGTTACTACCTGATTATGTTGTTGCACTATGTAGGTATGCTTTGCACTAAATAAACTCAGCTCCAGAATAATTGGTACCATGGGTAAAATAGGGTTACATATGTACTTCTCTCAAACATTAGGAGATAAAGTTAGCTTAATCTTCAACTAAAACATACTGCTCCAAAAATATTAGTAGATATTTTATTTTGAAATATCTCATAATGAAACATCCCCTAATTTTTGTGAGCAGTGTATAAAGACTTAACTTTAATTGAAGTACTTTTATTTTTAGAAAAACAGCAATATCATGTCACAAGTACTGGCACCCCTGTATTTGGAACTTTGTGGAACCTATTTGCCAGCATGCATATAGCACCAAGTCTAATTATTGCTGATATTGGAGAATACATGTATTATGTTTTGAAATGTCCACAATACTGAATCTGCCCAGATTATTTAAAATATCCTCGCTCTTATGGTCCGCTTATGGACTCTCTTCCTCTGCTCACTCCACAGACTGGATGATTTTGTTGAAGAAGTTGGATGATTTTGATTCTTCTCTTGCTGGTTGTTTGGCTACTTGAGCCAGATTTTAATTCTTTAAGTTCTTGCTGCCATGTATTCAAAGAAGACTCATATGTTAAAAAGTTTTAAACATTTTCTTCACCGTACTTAACCAAAGGCAGCACACTACATTTTTTGCAACCTATAACATATAATTTTCAGGAAATACCAATGGGTTTCAGGCAATCACAAACATGTCTAGTAACCATTTATTGTCATTAGGGCACTGACATTTGAAAGCTCCATAAAGAGTGTGTGTTTGTGTGCACTGAGGTAAAAATGTTGTTTTGAAATTGGCTGTTTTGATGTTGGCTAGGAAACTGTTCTGATTTAAATGCTAAGTTACTACGTGATTATGTTGTTGCACTATGTATATAATGGCTGTTAATAATGCAGTTATGTGTGAATAATATGTGTAAAATTAGTCATTTCAAGCAGCAATGCTAATTTTCAACATTACACTTAAAAAGTGTACACTGCAAATTCTTTTAATTTTAAATTGACAAAATGAAATGTATAAAAAGTGAATCCAAAAATAGTATACACTCCAGGGCAAACAATAGGCAAGTTGTTGGCAGAATATGGAAAGCTTGAGACTTTTTATTTGTGTGTTTCGATGAATCATGATTTGAGTTGTATGATGATGGTTTCTTCAAAGACCTTGTGAGATGTGACTGCATTTCTAACATGGTTAAGCATGGGGGAAGAGGTGTCATGGTGTGGGTGGCTGTTACAGCTGCTGTTACTGGTGAGCTGTGAAAAGTCAATTAGAGTAAAGGAGAATATTGTAAAAAGGCTTGCCTTTGTTGTATTTTGAAGAGGAATAACCAGATCTAATCAGATCGAATCAGATCTAATGTTTTGACCTGGTCAGAGTCCAGGAGAGACCCTATAAGATAATTTTTTTATGTATTACATTTATATATCTTAAGTCACATAGAGTGTATAAAGTGTCCCAGTGAGTGAGTAAGTGCGTGTGTGCATGGACTGACGCCATGTCCAAGGGTAGTTACTGCCTTGCGCTCTGAACTGGATTAAGTGGGTGTAGTAAGTGCATAGTTGTGGAACACGGGGGCTGCCATGGCTGTATAGAATTTTAAAGAAGTCATTAAAAGAATATACAAATATTACATTATACAAAGTAAAAGTAATGTTAAAACACTTGACTGAAATGTTGTAAAACTGCGTAGTGTTGCACAGATTATATATTTCTATTTGTTAATTGGGTAAATATTGTGTTATAACTTGTTAACTGACAGCACATTTCACGCTTACTTTACTATACTGTTGCTGTTGTCGAAATGTGAATATTTTTGTAATGAGTGTGTTAAGGTATTGAGTAGGACCCAACGATGCGGGAGTGACGGAATCCCACGACGTATAATAATAATAATAATAATAATAATAATAAGGGAAATAATATAGAAATAACTAAAAGGGGGAAAAGGAGGGAGCAAAGGCTCCTGAACACAAGAAAACCAAAAGGAAAACAAGGCACGCCATTGTGTTTCGTCCCGAGTGGGAGCAGCGCGCGAACTGATCAGAGTGTATGGCCGGTTGGACTCAAGACTCAATAGGTGCCGAGTACGCACAATTACAGACGGGGAAACCCTCTGTTTCCCTAAAAAACTAAGTACCTCAGGGGGTTTTCCCCGTACGCGTTTGTCGGCACTATAAGCCCTGGGACGTAATCATCTGACCATATAAGCAATCACAACGGTGTCGAGAGGTGTGCGCGTGTGCAACGCTGTTGGTCGGGTGCTCGGGTAGAGTGACGACCTGGCCACGAACAACTCTAGAACCTGCACTTAAATAACGGGGAATGCAGATGTTGGTAATCAAGTCCTAAATTAAGCACCAGATATAAACCGCCTTACCGCCTTACTTACACTCCGGGGCGAGAGGTACCCTAACGGAGTACCTCTATATTTTTATGTCAGAGAAGTATCTGGTTATGGCTTTATGTTACCATGTCTATAATATGATACTACAGTACTGTCAGCCTGTTCTGATGGCGTCAGAAGTGGATTTGCACTCTCCTCTGTACTCTTTTGTGTAATCTTGTAACATATTTTTGTCTAATTTAACCACTTATTTTGGTTAGAAAGGGACAGGTATAAAACATTGCAGAAAAAAAATTAAACATGAAAGCTCTGAACAGAATGAAAAACTAGCCATCTGCAAAAGCAATGTAATGGACATTTCAGAGGCGTTACTGCTCCAGGCTGTTTCATTATTGTGTGTGTGTGTGTGTGTGTGTGTGTGTGTATATGTGTGTGTATATGTGTGTGTATATGTGTGTGTGTGTGTGTGTGTGTGTGTGTTTGCTTGTTTGTTGTGAACAGAAGAGTGTGAGTATTCACTATGCCGAGTCTTGTCATATTAGCAACAGAGCTTTAAAACAGCTAGAGATAGGAATGTTTTAATCAGTTTTCTCACATAAAAGCTGTGCATGTGTGAGAGAGAAATGAGTAATTAATACGATATTGTTAACATTACATTACATTAAACTCTTTGGCAGTTGAGACATACAACTGACACATTTTATAATTTAAACAAGGACCTTGTTCATGGACCCAACGGTGCCAGCTTGGACAAGGTGGGATTTGACCGCTAGACATTTAGGCTCACTATCCAGTACCTTAAACACTAAACAAAGTCCCATATATGTTTGCTTTGTAATTCATAATTGTCATTTGCGTAGCATAAAATTACATGTTTCTCTTACCAGAATCGTTTTTTCCAATGCTATTGTGTTACCATAAAGAGATTTCCATAAGTCAAAGATTAAATGCACGTCGTTTTAGAGCATGCAATTCATGCAAGTAGCTCATGAAAGGTTGTAAAACTGTAATCACTTGTGTTCAAGCTGCTATATGACTGTGCCTGTGTGGCAAATGTCATAGAGATAGAGAGAATCTGGCAGTGTGTGAGATGGACAGATTGTGTTGAATGAGTGCCATCTTCTCAGCCTGGTTGGTTGATTGCTCCCTCTCATTTTCTAACTCACTCTCCATTTCATAGATTTTTCTATTTGTCCAATATCTTATACTTTTACTCAATGTATTTTATTTTTAAATACCTCTAGTGGCACTAGATGCACTTATACAAACAAAAAAACAAAGCAAACACAACCAAAATTAGCTGCATATACCATAATAACTCCTTATTGTTTTGTTTCATTAAGTTAAAAGAATGTTATATAAAACTGGAAAAAAAAAGTCTGAGATCAATAGATTGTTTGAACTTTTGTGCAGGACAATGACACAGACACACCTCAAGGCTTTGCAGAAAAATGATGGCCAAAGTATATCAAGGATTGCTGATTTCCATGGACTTTCGGCCACACTAGATGCTCTTTGGAATATAGTAGAAAATGTTTTCATGTTTTATTTACTAGTGGTATAAGACTTTTGGCTCTGATTGTACATCAAAAATACATCTATCAAAGGTTTAAGTCTTGATTTGTGATAGTTTTAATAATTGGATCTTGCCTTCTTTTTAGCTTGAGGTGAGTTTGATGTTTTTTTCCCCATCAGCCGTGTACTCTCTCACACAAAGGATAAGTAATAGTTGCATCACTTCAGCAACTTGTCTTTAGTGTTTGCTAAATCACATCTTGAGCAATTTAATAGATCTGTCAGTGTTCAGCTATATATAACCACACTCAGCTAGCTTACAGTCAGTCTACAAAAGTTTGAATTCTTATACCTGCAATTTGCTGGATAATTAATTTCATGGTCTTTAATACTGGATCTGCCCTTGAAATTAGATGGCTTTTTTTGTTTTAACAATTAGTAACATATACTTTTACCGCCTTGTATGCACTTCTTACAGTTCCTTTTCATTAGTTCGCTTCTCAAGGGGAATATAAATGAAACTACTGTAAAACAAGGGGAAGGTCTTCTATATATATTTAGCTTTAGTGTTAAAGGTTTCATGGGCTGTGCTGCCCACTAGTGGTTGTTCAAGAAGGAATGTGTGTGAAGGATAATGGAGAGATGGACAAGAGGGAGTGAAAACACGAGGCAGGCAGGTGAAAAAAGGAGGGTGGACAATTGTTGACGAGGTGTTCTTAAAGCAGCACCTGTGGTCGTCAGCACACATATGGGTGGGAAACATATGGGTTTGGGAAACAAATGTCTGTGTATTCTGATATATTTGTGTTTTGTACTTGTTTTTCTGAAATCAAATGGACAGACACGCGCGCACGCACGCACGCACGCACACACACACACACACACACACACACCTGCTGTGTATACTGACACCATTTCTATCAAACCCTTACATGTCGGTAAAGTACAGCACAATATAAAGCTCCAGATGGTCACCTACATGTACGCACAGTGAATGGTAACACAATGAGTGTACAGACTGTCTATAAAAGAAGTGACAGAATGGTGCATGTGTATCCAGAGATTGAAGATTCAGAGATAGGCCTGCTGCTGTTCAGGCCCAAATGGCCCAGATAGAGCAGATACCAGACAGACATCTTAAACATCAGACAGACTCATTTGCTCCCTACACCATACTTTCCGTCCCACTGCACACAGACACACAGGCACACATTTGCGTGCTCCTCTTTGTTCTTACTCTTGAGCCTTCACAGTTGGACAGCTCTGTTCCATAGCTTCTCTCATTACTTTCCATTGCACACACACACACACACACACACACACACACACACACACACACACACACACACACACACACACACACAGCTGTTATGAGGCATAAGGGAAAAAAATCTTGGAGGCCTGATTCTACCCCTCTGTTTTACTATTACTCTGTTTCCTGCATAAATATGGTTCAAATACTTGGTTTAGCAGCACATGGGGTGTTTATTGACAAAGCATCAACTCGAAACATGCCAGTACATCCAAATTCATTCTGACATTATTGAGCATACTATTCAGTACAGGATGCTCCTTGTAAGGCTCTGTTGGTTAGTCGAGCAATAAATCAGCTAATAAATTGATACTATAATGAAACTGATTTAAATACAGTCTGCCTTCATTTTTGTGTGGAACTAAAATGTAGTTTCCTTTCCAGTTCCAATGACACTTCTCATAGAAGCACAAGTTTAGTGATAAATGTGGCTACCACAAAAATGGAGATTGCGGACCATCCAGTATCCCTTAGATGCTTTTTGTAAATTTTTTTGTTTTTCAGTAAACCACAGTCAGAATATGCAAAGACAATTGTATATGATGAAGTCAGCATGCCAGCACTGTTCAACTGAAATCGAGTATTTGGCTGGCAGTATTTCAAACATACCGATGTGAGTATCACATAACGATGAAGATGAAAATACATTTTATGTTATACATGTTTTTTTTACTGATCAAAAAACCAACATACCTAAGCTTAATATGTACCTTATTGTTTGACATGATTAATTTGCTGACTTAGTGCATCAAATTTCTTACACAGTGCTGTAATAGGGTAATGATTGAGCACACTCGTGTTACTGTTAGGCTCCTAGCGATCACAAATGACTTATGCATTTATAAAATGCAATTGATTTAAGGAAACAGCTTAATTCTGGTTTGACTGTGATCTGAGCTCATTTGCGCTGACCACATATTTTTTTGGTGCACACAGCTCCAGTTATTTTGTACACACACATAAAATGCCATGCTTTAATCCAGCATGAATGTGCTGACTGGACAGTGACAACCTTACGGAATAACTGACATGGTTTGCCCAGCTGCGTTTATAAACCTGTGTTTACTAAGCAAGAAATTCAACATATATTTTTTTAATTACATGCAAAGCAACATGGCTGTCAAGTAGGAAAACAACCAAACCTTTGCACAACAATATGTAAAACACAGGACATGGGACATTGCCAAATCTCTCCTAGCCCAATTCACTACCGCATAGATCTCATTGCTGTGGTAATGACTATGTCAATATTAATCCATCTTGTTGGTCTTTACTTAGTCCTTACATCAGGTCACTGAAGAGCATGTGTTCATTATGATAGCCAAGCAAGTACTAAGGTTCGGTAAATATTTCAATAATGTCTGTTCTTTTTTTCTACAGTATAAATGTTTGTTACCTGAGTTACTAGACCAAGGGTGGGGAACTTCAGCACCAAAGGTTTACTATGGATACAGTCTTTAGACTTATTTTTTATCAGGTGTAGTTTTTGTTTGGGTGAAATAAAATCTGCAGACATGTAGAATCCCTGCACTAGAAAGACCACACAGATATTCATAAATTGAGCGTTTCAAAATTCATAGATGTACTCATTTTTGCCCTGTGTATGTGTATGTGGGATTGAGAGGGAACAAGTAGTTGGTAGTCTGCCCTACTGCGTCCTTTAGCAAAATGAACCACTATTATGCAACCATACAAACACAACACGTACAACACACACACGGACACACACACACACAGAGGGAGCTTATAATTAGACTGCTAACATCAGTGTGTGAGATTCCTACACCCTGGTTGATAAAGCTAATTATCAGATATGAAGCTGTATGTAAGTGGATGGCTTAGATAATCAGTCTTTCACTGTTGTGATCCCATACTTATTATGAGAGCGGAGCCCTTTGTATGTGTGTGATAGTGTAAGAACGAATTAATGTGTCTGTGGCTGCCTCAGAAATGGTAAAACTTTACAAAGAAACAGTGAAGGTGCAGTGTCTAAAAATATGGGGTGATTGTAACAAAACCATATATATATTTGACTGGAAGAGTGTTGCAGTGGTTAGTGTAGTCACCTCACAGCTACAGCATCCCTGGATCGATTCCGATGTCACGTCCTCCCTGTGTCCATGTGAGTTTATTCTGGATGCTTTGGTTTCCACTCACAATCCAAAGACATAGATTCAGTTAATTGATAACACTAAATTGGCCCAATCTGTGTATGTATGAATAGTTTCGAAATAACCTTGTCTGTTGTAAATAACCATTATTAACCTTTAATGAAAGCAACTTTAAATAGACCAAATAAACTAACTAAAAATATATGCATATGCTTTAAACTTAAATGATGTGCTGAATCTAGAATTAAATTGTTCGTGTTTCTACTGAAATCAGCAGGTGCACAAAAGCAATTTAGTCACACTATGTACATTCACAATGTACTTAACCCAACACTCCTTTAAACTGTTTACAAATGCGTACTTTAATAAACTTGTGTCACACTTTGAAGCAGACATTTGGCACAAACATCAACATAATCATATTAAATATTTAATATTTTGCACAGAAACTTCTTCAATTTTTAGATTTAAAATGATTCTGCTGCTCTTTTTTCTGTAGTTTTTAGTGACAGGTAGTATCAGTGCACTTATTAAGAAGGAAATATTACATAAAATTATCTGAAACTTTTGAAGGATGTCTAATTCTGAAAACATGAGGTTCTGAGCAAGGAATCTCAGTAGAGTTATGTCACCCCTATGTTATACTGTAGATCACATGTCAAATCTAAGAGCTAAGCATCGGAGCTGCGCTCAAAGAAAATCACAAATTAGACTCCTTCCCCAGAACACAGTAGATCTGAGTGGATACAATTGATTTCTGTGGGCATCCTCCCAGCTACAGTCAGCAAAAAGCTGTAGGCATGTGCTAAAAAACTAAGATAACTTGATTCTTAAGTTGAACAATCTGTAAGTAGCTTCTGTTTTCCAATTTTCATTCAGCTCTTAATTCATGCTTTGATTCACTTGTACATAAATTTGAATGCATATGAGAATTCCCAGGAAGATTCAATTACATGATTCAAAACCCCAAGTTCCAGCATTCAACCTTAAAATACAGCAGTTATTGATTTCTTACACAGACACTGAATTACATTCAAAGCATTAGCAGATAGCTGTGTTACCTCTATAAACCACCAGTTATTTTATGTGAATATTTAAATTACCTTAGTAAAACAAACTTATTAAACAAAGCAAATGTCATTTAACAAATAAGGGAACAATTTTAGACAAAGCGCATGACAACACGAATGAGTAAGTGAGGTGAGTAAGCAGCTGAATTATTATTTAAAGGAACTAGAGCTTAAAAAAGGGCTGTTTACACAGCGTGAGAAGGGTGTGCTGCTGACAGACTCTTATGGTATTTTGACCAATTAAGATATTCATTAACTGTGTTAACGTGTGGAAAATGGACATATGTCACCTGTAAATCATAACACCCAGTATAGGTAAAGTTAATGAGGTCAAATTGAGAACAAGTTCAGTTGGTAAGACTGTCCCAGCTATTTATTTTAGACTTTGTAACAGAGAAGATAATGCTGGTCTTAACAGCAGTTGGAATCTTTCCTGCTGCTTCAAAGATCGAGCTAGCTGGTTGCATTTTAATTCAAAGACCTTAAAAAAGAAAATGCATGCAAATGAGTACCTGTTGGGAGCAAAAGGAAGTGCATGGGTAATGCTAAAATACTGGTTAGGCAATATACTGGAGGCAGATTACAAACAGAAGCAGAAACCTCAATAGTCATGAAATTTGATGAATATTTTAATGAATATTTATATTAACTTTAATGAATATTTCTTTGTATTGAAATGTTTTTTATTTTCATAAGCATGAATTTGTAATTTAACAGAATAAAAAGTAGAGGTTGTTTGCTCTTGGCGTTTCACAACACCCCCTTCATCTCTCTTGCCTGTTGCATCAAGTTTCATTGGCAACACTTTGTGCAAGC
>JAVSBV010038475.1:0-11359 GCA_033117975.1 Parotocinclus spilosoma
AAATTTTGCCTGCACTTGGTTGTGTGTACATTTTAAGTGTATTTGACCTTCAAAGTTTACCAAAATATAAAAAATGTTATTCAAACTGCATTTACCATGTTTACTTTTTACTTATACTTTTCATTACATTACTTAAGTACATCTATTTTTACAGTAATTCTCATGCTTAAGTGCAAGCCGTTTCGGATACTTTAGGACTTTAACTCAAGTAACATTTCAGTCAGTAACTTGGACTTTTACCAAAAGTCATATTTTGGAGGGGTACCTATACTTTTACTTGAGAGTGAGATTTCAGTACTTTATACAACATTGCCTGTTTTCTGCTGTTTAGCAAAGCTGAAATGTTTCACAATAACATCACAAACACAGTAGTTTTGTATTTTCCTGAAATATTTCCATAAAAAATTAAACAAACATTCAGAATTTGTTAAACAAAATCAGAAATACTGGGTACAGACTGACAATCCATTAGAGGGCATCACACAGTCACTCATTTACACCTAAGGGTAATTTGGAATTGTTAGTACAGGTATTTGCAGTCTCATTACCGTCAGGATGAAAACCAGAGTACCCTGAGAAATCCTATGTAGACATGGGAATGATATGTCAAAATCCATAGGCATTACGAACAGCCCTTAGGTTGCTGTGGTTGAATGGGATCAGCTTAGGCACACAATTTGTATGCAATTTGTATGTATTGTATAGCAATTACACTTGCTTGTCCTAAGAACTTTCGGGAAGTGTAGTTGCTGTTGAGCCTTCTTGTTGACCGCTGTGATGTTCTCTTATTTCCACTGACTTTGACTGGAAAGAGAACATCACAACAGTCATCAAGAAGGCTCAGCAGCGACTACACTTCCTGAGAGTTCTTAGGAAGCGTAGGCTGAATTCCAAATTGCTGCTGACCTTTTACCGCACATCCATAGAGGGCCTGTTGACCTACTGTATCACTGTATGGTACGGCAGCTGCACCATGGCAGACAGGAAGAGGCTTCAGAGAGTAGTCAAGGCAGCACAGCAGATAACTGCCCTCTCCCCTCCCTGATGGACATTTACACATCACGTTGTCTCAGCAGAGCAAGAAACATCTATAAGGACAACTACCATCCTGGATTTTAACTGTTTGACTTGTTGCCCTCAGGGAAGCGCTACAGGTGCACCAGAACTAGGATAAACAGATTCAAGAACAGTTTTTTTTCCCGAAAGCCATTACCACTCTGAATTCACACATGCACTGAATTCATAGTTTACCCTCTCAACACCCTGGACTTCTTACCCACCAAATGTGCAATATTTATTTAATAGTATTGACAACTCTGCTAACCTCTATTACTGTGCAATATTTCAGTAATGTGCAATAACTGTATATACCAACACATCTTTTATGCATTTTTTTATTAGATAGTGTTATATTTTAATTTATATTATGTACGTTTGCACTGCGGAGGAAATGGCTTTTAATCTTATTGTACATGTGTATAGTGACAATAAAGGAATTTTATTGTATTGTTACAATCCCTGGAAATTTAGGATGGTGGAGACTGCAATTGTCTTTCCTGACTGCATTCAGAACAGTTTTGTTAATGACGATTAGCACAAATTAAATCTGGGTCCCTATGGGGTTCAACGCATGTGCAGATGTTACACTTGCTGCCTAATTGGAAGGACCTGAAACCATACAAGTAGCTTTAATGAACAAACTGCTCTACATTCTCTGCTCAGAGAGAGAAGAGAACCTATTTCCATGCTTCCATTGAGAGTGACATCTCAAGCTCGCTTTCATCCTAAATGAACACTATTGCCAAGTCTTTACTAAATTGTTTCTCCTCGCTCTTTAGATCTAACTATTGCACCATATTCAGCATGTTCAGCAAAATGTCTGATCTA
Source organism: Parotocinclus spilosoma (assembly GCA_033117975.1). NCBI lineage: Eukaryota > Metazoa > Chordata > Actinopteri > Siluriformes > Loricariidae > Parotocinclus > Parotocinclus spilosoma. The sequence continues at coordinate 1,888 of JAVSBV010038475.1, forward strand.
TTTTTAGTTTTAGGTCAAACATACATTAACACAGCCCCCCAACACACAGGGAAATGACCTTTCAGGTCGTAGTTTCCAAGCATTAGTAATACAACACCATTTTATATTATAAAACACTGACTTGTTGAAGCACTCGAGTCTTAAAGTCCAAGTCACTGCAAATAAATTTATAAATAATGTTAATAATAAATAAAAATATATTCGAGTCCACACCTCAGATTCACTGTCACTTGCAAAGTTTTAATTATTATTATCTTATTAGAAGTATTATTGAAGTTTTATTTCATTTATTCTCTAAAAAAAACATATTCGTAGCTTTTTGTCTCAAAACACTTTTCATGCAGTGTTGTGAAACAAAGGTTTCATTTAAAAAGATGCAGTGTCTTGTAATTCTACCTGAAGCAAATATGTTTACAGAGCATTACGTAGTGTGATTAGTGTGCTTCCGTGTGAGGAGGTAAACAGCTTTCAGATTAAGATGATTTAGAAAATCTGGCAGAAAATGTAATTATGTGGGCTGAAGCTTGTCCAGTAAGCGCCACTCTTCCATATATTTGTTAAAACAAAACACATTATGCACACAATTGTTTTTAACTATCCTATGTAGGAACAAAACATGAGGAAGGTATAAGGTGAAAGTTGACACATTGTTGACTCAGAGTAAAGAAACTAGCAAAAAATAACACAATTATTGAAAGAAAGCAGAGGGACTGCAATAGTGAGGAGTGTGAAATAGATATTATTACAACACTAGTCAGGCAGAGTGACTCACACATCACTCACAGTACAGAAATAGTGTTATACACACATGCATTTAAATTCAAGTAAACATGCAAGCATAAAATAGAAAATGTTTTTATATGCACAATTATATACTACATACATATAATACATATTACATTCTGAGATTGAAGCTAGATAAAATTGCAATTGAAGCTGCATACAGAAATGCATTTTTGTTTTTGCATGTGTTAAACTAATTTCTGAGTTGAACAACAAAATCACAAGGCCTTCATACTCGAATCTGACAACAGTCATTTCCCAAACAGAGCCTGATTTGTTGCTAGACTGTAAGGTTCCTATTCCCCTCTCAAAGTCTTAGTGCATCATCGAGCCAGGGCTATCAGTCAACAGTCTCTCACAAAGAGGTACTCTACACAAAAGTAGCCTCGAAGAGTCTTTATATAGAGCAGCAGCACTTTTATTCCTTCTTGTAGCAAAACTCAGTGTCTAATCAGATCACATTTGTAAAAATTGCGATTTTTGCAGAAATTTCTAGCATGAGTGCATATTGTTTTGTCAATGGGTGTAATATTATTAGTTAATAATTAATAGTCCTGGCACTAGTTTTCAGTTGAGACAGTGATATGGTAGTGCCAATGAATGCCTTGGTAAATGTAAAACTGAAATATCGGTTCAACCTGACTTTGGAAGATAATGGCATGTTGAGTTAATTTTCTATAAATTGCATCGAGATGGTAGTTTTTTTCCGCAGTCCAAACCACCATGGAAAAATACAATATATAATTAAATATAAACAGTTCAATGTAAAAGTGTACATGAATGTATGTATATATGAGAAGTACAGTACTTTTTTTGGAAGAATGGAGGGGTATAGAGTACTGCTGCCCAAAACTAGAGAAAAACAATGTTGTGCAAAACATGCTATAATTGGGATGGCAAGCATTTCACTAATTTATATTGGCACTCATTTTAACTGATGAAATGTAAGTGCACGCTCAGGTATATATCACTACCCTTCTTGGGCGTTTTGGTGTTAGCTATTCAAGGAAAGATGGTATTAGAGGTCCCCATAAGGGGTCCTTAGAATAAGTTGGAAAGGTTTGAGGTAAAGTAACTGTTCTTAGGGTCAAATTTTTTTTTTTACGTGCTTCAAGCATTGCCCTGTTTGGTGACATCAGCTCTGTTTGCTGGTGCGACCTAAGCTTCTGCTTTGTTTGTTATTTAGTTTGCTGCCTGTTTGCCACCTTTGAAACACTGTGTATTTCATCATCTCCCCCTTTTTCATTCGGCTCGCCACTATTACAATAGTTGTAAGATTCATGTCCTGTTCTCTCTTCAGAGTTGATTTTGATTTACGAATTGACTCTGCTAATTTAGCATTTTACTTTCACTTATCTAGCTTGCCATGCTGCCACATTGACTTTGTTGGTGCCATTTTTGTTCACTGATTATCCCTGCATATGTCAGTGCATATCCCAGTGCATATTTCCTTCTAGCTCTTTAGTGCATTCCTTGTTTTTAAATCAGCTTTCCGATGGGTTCTTTGTTTGCCCTTCATAGCCCCGTCACTTCCTCGTCAAGCCACTAATTTTTGGTGACTCATCGAGAGCAAGTCAGGTTTTCACTTTAGGGATCTGGGTTCTATCCCATAAATGGTCTGCTGAGATGAGCATAATGGGACTGGCTTAAAGGAGAATAATAAAAAAATAATTAAAAGAAAATTATCACAAAATGTTCAGGAAAAAATATGGACTCCAACATATAAATCAAAATCAGTACAAAAACATTTTTGTTTTTTATTTCATTTTTAGATATATTTGATTGGTAGACAACAATCAGTCTGGAAATGACACTACGATAAAAACTACAGTAGCACTGCTGGGTTTAATCCACTAGTGTCAGAGCAACAAACATTAATATGGCACCACAATGTCAGTGTCACAGCAGTGTAAAGAATGATTGACCAACCAAACAGTATTAATAGTTTTGGTGTTATGACAACTAAAACACCAAGTGAAAGGGAGCAGTTGGACTACACGGTGTAATTGTAGAACTACAGGGAGGGAGGTAATTAAAATTTTACTTCACTTGTTTGTGGGCCAAAGGAAATGCTGCAAATAACAAGCATACATTAGCGCTACACCAAAATGGTGGGACGATGGTGCAGGGGTTAGCATGGTGACCTCACAGCTCCAGCATCCCAGGTTCAATCCCCACTTTGGACTCCACCTGCGTTGACTTTGCAAGTTCTCACTGTGCCTGTGTGGGCTTACTCTGGGTGGTCTGGTTTCCTCCCATAATCCAAAGACATGTGTTTACTTTAATTGATTATGATTTTGCCTGATCTGATGATGTATGGCTAGTTTCAATGTAACCTTTATTGTAAAAAGTCATTAATGCTGGATGTGGCATTAAACCAAATAAAGATCAAACAACCAAACACCAATATGCCAAATGCACAGATGGTCATGTGCTAAGCACAACACATGCAGTCAGTAACTACTTTGTACAAGGCATAACAATTTGTACTTTTTAATTAGTACACCATGTTCCAAAAAGAATCCCGGCTATTCCCCAACCATCTCTGACATTTAACTAACTATCTAGACTTGGATTAATTTATTGTGCTCAGAAAAAAAATATATGACTCACAATTTTCAAGGTTCACTTGGACCTGCTTACAGGTAATGTGGGTAATATCACAGGTAATATCTCCACGTTTGAACGAAATCACCCCCTTTATATACAAAATAAGTTTTAAATTGTTTAAATTGTATCAATGAAAGAACCAGGGGGCCACTTTCAGCCCTAGAAGGTTTTCATGATTCATATTTCGTCACAAGGCAACTGTCAAACCATTCTATTTTGCAAAGTTTTCCCAATTTTTAGACTTAGATCACATTCTGCAGTGTGCATAAGCCATGCACTCTCTACTGACAACAAGGTTGAGTATGAGTATTCAGTCTTCTTAAAAGAGTAGCAGTGGGTTTAAATTCACCTGGGACTGCTTTAGCGCCCGTATTTAGACTCGCTCCTAGCGTCGTAGGGGTGCAAAGCTTTATACTGTTTATTTGTGTCCACGGCATTGTTTCCTCTTTTTGAGTTCAGGTTTTTTCAGTTCTCTCGCCATGCCTAGTTATTCGGCTCTCCATGCCTAGTTATTCGGCTCTCACCTCGCTTTAGTTATTCGGCTTTCGCCTCGCTTTTGTTATTTGGATCTCGCCATACCTAGTTATTCATATGCCTAGTTGTTCGGCTCGCGCCACGCCTTAGTTGTTCGGCTCACAGGCCGACCCTCTGGACCTTCGGCTTCCAGACCGACCCTCTGGACCTTCGGCTTCCAGACCGACCCTCTGGACCTTCGGCCCTCAGGCCGACCCTCTGCACCCTCGGCTCCCAGGCCGATGCCCTGGACCCTGTGGGCGTTACATTTACACTGTCTTAAAAGACAAATCCCAAGTTGAGCAAGCCCATGGCGACAGTGGCAAGGAAAAACTCCCTAAAATGGTAGGAAGAAACCTTGTGAGGACCATGACTCAACAGTATCTATGAATTATAGAACTATGAATAATCAAGTAAGCTATAGATAAATGTAGTGTGAATAAAGTGAATAAATAAACAATGTATATATTTACAAGAAAGTCTATCTACATGGCATTATAAGGTAGTAAAGTAAGTAAAGTGTAAGTAAAGTGAAGAGTCTGAAATTACCAGAAGTGTAGATGTAGAGTGAAATGCCATACAGTGCAGATAAATAAGATAAATAATCTGATTTAACATGAGAGTCAGTCCTCACCGCAGTGGGTGTCAATCATCATCCATAATGGACAGCAGTTTGTGCAGTGTCCTTCTCTCTGCCACACTCACCACACAGTCCAGCTCCAACACCAAAAGCAGACCCTGCTCGCCTGACCAGCTTGTCCATTTGCATCTCGTCTCTCTTCTTAATGCTTCCTCCCCAGCACACCACAACATAAAAGAGACAGCTGGACACCACAGTCTGGCTCTACCCCTTCCTGTACAGGATATCTATGTTGGCTAACCAGTCCAAACTATCATCCAGGTGCAGTCCCAAATACCTGTAGGGTTTAACCCCTTCTATTTCCACACCCTCAATAGAGACTGGGTGTTTGATTGGCCTGGCCCTGTGAAAGTTCACCACCATCTCTTTGGTCTTGGTAGTGTTCAGGAGCAGCTTGTTCCTATGGCACCTTTCCACAAAGTCCTCCACCAGATTTCCTGCCCTCCCCTTACACACGGCTAGATAGCAGTATCATCTGAGAACTTGTGCATGTGAAATGTCTCAGAGTTGTACTTGATGTGAATAGTGTGAAGAGGGTGGGGAAAAGTCCCCTGTGGTGCTCCTGTGGTGCTGACCACAGTCTCTGACATACAATTCTTAAGCCTGACATAATGAGGTCTACCTATTAGGTAGTCAGTACTCCAGGAGACCAAGTACAGATCGAAAGTACAGGTTATCAAAACTTCTTTCATTTAAGGATTATGGAGGCCACTGTGCTCTTAGGAACCTTGAGTGCTGCAGTATTTTTTGTAACCTTGGACAGATTTGGGCCTTTCCATAATTCTGTCTCTGAGCTCCTTGGACAGTTCCTTTGACCTCCTGATTCTCATTTGCATTGACATGCACTGTGAGCTGTGAGGTCTTATATAGACAGGTGTGTGCCTTTCCTAATCAAGTCCAATCAGTTCAATTAAACATAGCTGGGTGACAATAAAGGAGTAGAACCATCTCAAGAAGGATAAGAAGAAATGGACAGCTTGTGTGTTAAATATGAGAGTCACAGCAAAGGGTCTAAATACTTATGACCATGTGATATTTCAGTTTTTCTTTTTTAATACATTTACAAAAATCTAAGTCTGTTTTTTTGTCAATATGGGATGCTGAATGCACATTAATAAGAAATAAGATTATCTTCTTTGATTTTAGCAAATGGCTGCAATGAAACAAAGAGTAAAAATTTTAAGTTTGAATACTTTCCGTACCCACTGTAGCTACCCCTTTAGGGATACCAGCAGCTAAGGTTACGTGTGTCCTGTCCGCCAGAGTGCTGGACATCTGGGAGCTCCAGAGCCATAGATTTTTTAAGGATAGTTATTAGTTAAGCCTTATTTTCGAGAGGTGGTTAAAGTTGTGAAGGTGATGTGCAATGTCCAGTGTGCTCTGGCCCCATCACTGAATTTCTGGCTGCCCAATTGGTGCTCTAAACACAACATGGGCTTTATAGACAATTGGACTAGTTTTGAGGGTAAGCCCGGCCTTTTAAGATGGGACAGTGTCCATCCCACTCGGGAAGGTTCTGCTCTCATTTCCCGCAATGTTTCCCATAGTCTTATGGCATGATTTGTTAGGCTTAACCAAGGCTGGTAGTCATGCACCATCACTCAAATCTAACGTTATTAAAGCTGTGTCTGTTACTCACATTTTTTCAAAACCTAAATGCTATCAAAATGCAGTTTTCATAATCTCATTAGGATAAACACAGATAGCTCTTGTAATAATAACAGTATTAAACTTAAGCTAGGATTACGTATAAGATAGGATTAAATATCAATTTAACTGATCACTGATAAACACTAACACTAACATAACAAGACATTAACTCTGTCTTACCAAAACATGGATTAGACTTGACGAATATTTATTTTATTTTTATATATATATTTAAATGAAACCTCCCCTCTTATGTATGTGTTCAACTCCCTCATCCTAATGGTTGTAGAAGAGGTGTAGTCAAAGATCTAGGTGTTAGTGCTGATTCCATTATAAGGATAATTCATTTGAAATACTGATTATTGTGACTGGTCCATCATTATGTAAGTCTGAACTAATCTGTTTTCAGTCCACCACTATTTACTGCCCTCCTGGTCCTTACTCAAACATTTTTCAGAAATATGCTAACTTTAGTTAATGCTTAGTACTTTGTACGAAGAAGGCTTTAATTGTAGGTGATTTTAATATTTACTTTGATAATGAGCGTGATCCACTTAAAATTGCTTTTGAGTATCATTCAGAATGTGATGGAACGGGCCCTCGGCTCTAATCATACTTTAGATCTAATATTAACATTTAATATTGATATACAACCCCAATTTCAATGAAGTTGGGATGTTGTGTAAAATATAAATAAAAACTAAATATGAGTTTGATATATGGTATTTGCAATATTTGCAAATCCTTTTCATCTTATATTCAACTGAATACACTACAAAGACAAACTGATCAACTTAATTGTTTTTTGTCAATATTCACTCAAAACGTTCCAAAAAAGTTGGCACAGGCTCCACAAAAAACTGGGAAAGTTGAAGAATGCTCAAAAACACTTGTTTGGAACATTTCACAGTTGAGTGCCATGATTGGGTATAAAGGGAGCATCCCCGAAAGGCAGTTCACAAGCAAGGATGGGGCGAGGTTCACCACTTTGTGGACAACTGCGTGAGCAAATTGAGAACAACGTTTCTCATTGTGCAATAGCAAGGAATGTAGGCATTTCATCATCTATAGTCCATAATATCATCAGAAGAGTAAGAGAATCTGAAGAAATCTCTGCAAGTAAGTGACAAGGCTGAAAACCAACATTGAATGTCTTTTACCTTTGATCCCTCAGGCCACACTGCATTATAAACCGACATCATTCTGTAACTGATATTACCACATGGGCTCAGGAACACTTTAGAAAACCATTGTAGTGAACATAGTTCGTTGCTCCATTTACATGTGTAAGTTAAAACTCTCCCATGCAAAACGAACGCCATATATCAACAACACATAGAAACACTGCCAGCTTCTCTGGGCCTGATCTCATCTGAGATGGACTAACACAAAGTGGGAAAGTGTCCTGTGGTCTGACGTGTTCAAAATTCATATTGTTTTTAGAAAAAATTGACTTCATGTCCTCTGGGCCAAAGAAGGAAAAGACTGTCCAAGATTGTCATCAGATCTAAATTCAAAAGCCAGCATCTCTGATGGTATGAGGGTATGTTAGTGCCCGTGGCATGGGTAACTTGCACATCTGTGAAGGCACCATAAATGTTGAAAGGTACAGGTTTTGGAGCAACATATGCTGCCATCCAAGCAACGTCTTTTTCAAGGACATCCCTGCTTATTTCAGCAAGACAATGCCAAGCCTAATTCTGTTACAACAGCATGGCTTTGTGGTAAAAGAGAGCAGGCACTAGACTGCCCTGCCTTTAATCCAGACTTGTCTCCCTTTGTGACTGCATGGTGACTAATGAAGTGCACAATATGACAACAGAGACCTTGGACTGTTGAGCAATTGAAGTTGTACATCAAGCAAGGATGAGGAAGAATTCCACTTACATAGCTTCAGCAATTAGTGTCATCAGTTCCCAAGCACCATGGGGTTCCCATGCCTCTGTCCCAACTTTTCTGTAACATGTTACACACATCAAACACAAAATGAGTGAATATTTGCAAAGAACAATGAAGTTTATCCGTTTGAACATTAAATACATTGAATTAATATATTCACATACACATGAATATAGCTTGAAAAGAATTTGCAAATCATCATATTCTGTATTTATTTGTTTTACACAACTTTCATTGTAATTAATCTAGATGTTTTGCCGCAAAATGTGTTGATTTCAGATCTCTTCGTTTTTGGGCTATATGCATCAAATAAAATTCACCTACTTCCTCATTATCACATCAAGCCCACTATTACTTCTGATACTCAAGCTGCATTTATTTATAACCCCCCCAGACTTTTAATACACCTACGGAGCCCATCTTGAGCTTGCAACCAACTAATTAGAATGCGTATTTTGCTTAACCATGGATATAGTTGCTCCTGCTAGGGTCAAATGTATTAGAAAAAAAACTGGCTAGCACCTTGGTATAATGACAACACCCGTAGAGAGCTTGCAGTTTAGAAAGCCTGTGGCAACATAGTAGATTAGAAGTATTTAAGATCACTTAGAGGGATAGCATGGAAGAGTATAAACAGGCCCTTGCCAAAGTTAAATCTGTGTATTTATGCCCAACCACAGAGATAAATACGAACAATCTTAGATTTTTATTTAATACAATCTCTAGATTAACTAAAACATCACAGAAACTGACTCTGAAGTTCAGCATAATTTTAACAGTAATCTTGATCTCATGACTTCATGACCTCTTTAATGATAAGGCATAAAAGTCAATTATCTTCAAATCACCCATCTATTCAGTAATCTTTGAGATACAGTACTATTGTAGATCACTGATTTCTAATACTGAACTGCCGTCAATGATTACCTCATCAAAGTCAGCAACATGTTTTTTAGATCCAATCCCTACATATTTATTCAAAGAGTTAATATAGAGTATTAAAGAACCAATGCTTATTATTTTAAATTCATCCCTTACCATTGGTCATGTGCCAAAATCCTTTAAGTGTGTCGTAATAAAACCCTTAATTAAAATAAGTAATCTTGGCCTTTGTGTGCTGTCCAATTATAAACCAATTTCAAGTCTTAGAAATCTTATAAAAAAACTGTCTACGAGCAGTTCTGTAGTTACCCCCAAAGTAGCGGTATTTATAAAGCATTTCAGTCAGGATTCAGGCCTTATCATAGTACTGAAACAGTAAATTATGGTACTTAATAATCTATTAATATCATCAGATAATTACGGTGGCTGTGAAGTGCAAACCACAACAACATTAACTAAGCACAATTACAAATTACAAAAACGCAATAACATTAA
>JAVSBV010038486.1:0-11358 GCA_033117975.1 Parotocinclus spilosoma
ACTAAATAAATACCAAAGTATATCAAACTACAGTATTAAATTAACAAATTAATAACAACAGTTAAATTAGTAATAGACAAATTAAAAAATGAACTAAATTATAAAACAGAATAGAGTCCTTAGTGGGAGGTCCTTGGCGACACATCGTCTCCTAATGTCCTAAATATCTAATGATATCAAATATTGTATCAGTGTGCTTACTGTATGAACTATGCCCAATATAGGGCACATGCACTCACATCATAGGACCACAGGGGACAATGTGCCTCCAAGGACGTCCTAAAGGGACTCTTTGCATCGCACAAAATAACTGCTGATATACATATTAGTAACGCTATTCTATTCAATATTTGATTGGCGTGTTTTTATTTACTGTAGTATTATTGGTAATATCACTACATACTTAATTCTTACAATTAACATCTAGGCCACCCAAGCAGGTCGGGTCCCTTTTTGAGTCTTGCTCCTCCCATGGTTCGTTCCTTACAATGTTTAGCATTTTCCTTTCCGCTGTCGCCCTAGGCTTGCTCAGTTTGGGATTGGCTTTAGAAGATAATAGAATGTCGTAAAGCTGTTCTGAGACAACGCTCCATTGTAAAAAATAGTTATATCAATAAATCTGACTTAGCAATCAGTTAAAGTAATGCAGTCTTTGGACTGTGGGACCATCCAGAGTAAACCCACGTAGACATGGGGAGAACATGCAAACTCCACACAGAAAGGACCCAGGCCGCTCCAGCTGGGATCGAACCCAGGACATATTTGCCATGAGACAGTCGTGCTGTTCTTCATTTCCATAAATCTACAAATATACAGTGTTCCCTCGTTTATGAGGGGGGTTATGGTCTTGGCGAGCATCCGCCAAGTAAGGACGCTATATTTATATTGAAGTATTTCGACACTATATTAGCGGTAGAACGTGCAGAACGTTTGGGTAACATCGTGGGGTTTGAATGAATTCGGTCTATAATGAAACTTTCACAAACTCAAAACCGCAGATAAAAACTTGTCATGTCGGCAAGTAGCGACTCAGGCGGCCGATGCTCTAGTGTTACTTCTCGTTTTTGGTGAGTATTCATCCACTGAGTAAATACGCTATTTACTGTAAATCTTAATATTTTATGATTTATAACATTCCTTTATTGTTAGAATTAATATTTGTAATATATTCTTATACATTTTGTAATTTTTTAAAATGTAAAAGTTCCGCAAAAAGCCGCGAAACAGCGAAAATCCGCAAAATATTTTTTCCAATAATATTTTTTAAAAACCTGCGATGCACCGAGGCCGCGAAAGGTGAACCGCGAAGTAGCGAGGGAACACTGTATATATATATTGCGCATTAAATAATGTTTTATAATAATAATAACATTTAATAAGCATTTATTAAATATTATTAAATAATAACATTTAATAAGCGCCTTTCAAGACACCCAAGGACACTGTACAATAAGAGCAACAATAAAAGCGTAACAAAAAAATAGTTTAAATTAAATTAAATAAAAATACAACATTAACAGCAACAATAAAAGAAAGATAGAAAAATACAATAAGAGCAACAATAAAAGCGTAACAGAGAAAAAAATAGTTTAAATTACATTAAATCAAAATACAACATTAACAGCAACAATAAAAGAAAAATAGAAAAATACAGATAAAAACCAAATTTAGGCTCATCCATAAGCCAACTGGAAGAGATGAGTTTTTAGGTGAGACTTGAATACAGTGATGGATGGACAAACACAACTCAAGCGGGAGACCAACCTGTGGTCGCTATTTAAATCCCCCTGTAATTAGTCTGCTGTTTAATTGTTTGTTTTTATTATTATTTTGGTTTATGTAGTTATGTAGTACAAATAATGATTACTAGAATTAATATTCAACCATATACAATGTTTGAGTGATCATATACAAGTTTATACAATTACACACACACACACACACACACACACACACACACACACACACACACACACACACACACACCTGGTCAAAGGCTTTGTTCTTTTCACTGGCGCTCACTATGCAGGTATAGAGCTATTAATGTGTCCATAATCCTCCTGACCTTTTGCTTAAGATGGATCCTGGCTCTGTGTGTGAAGCTGCACTTCAGACAGACTGGGAACATTTGATATTCTTTTTTCTCCGGCTTTATCGACAAATGTTGAGCACAAACTGCAGCGTTTGTACTCGGCGTAACTTGCATTGGGAAAACGTGCTGCAAATAGGACAAGAAAACAACATAAAACATTAAAAGCAAAACGGCACAGTGATGCAGTAACGCTATCAGTTCACAGCCCTGAAATACCAAAGTCTGATCCTGACCTCGGACTCTACGTTTGTACCCCCGTTTCCTCTCACACTCCAAAGACTTTTGTACTGCTCACAAAAACGAGGGGACGTTTCAAAATGAATATGAAGCGATCCGAAAAAGATTTCGCTTTATTAAACAAGTTCATCGACGAATAGTCGAAGAAAGTTGTTTGATTATGCAAATGAGATTAGTGATCTATGTATGGGGGAGATTTTAACAGAAGCGTGTCAAACTGGACCAGAGTGCCCCCACATTGTGTTTAGTAGGGTGTATGGTCACCCAAGAGTGCCAAAACACACTGCCAGTGATGGGGCACGGACAGGATCAGATTATCCAGCAGTTCTTGTGGATCCTCTGTTACTCTTCTAGCTCAAGAAGTGCTGTGGGAGGCATTGTAGACGTTTAACAGTCACATTAAATCTATAATATGAGCAGTTTTTTACCATCTCAAAAACGTTGCCAGATTTAAACGTATGCTGTCTAAATCAGACACCATGCTTTTTATCTCCGGCAGGTTAGACTACTGTAACGGTTTGCTGCAGAATGCCAGAACGCTGCTGCTCTAGTCCTGACTAAAACCAGGAAGTACGACCATATTAGTCCTGTACCCAGGTATCTGCACTGGCTTCCTGTGGCTCAGAGAATAGACTTTAGGACAACTCTTAGCACCAAAGTGCATCTCTGACACGTTGGTCCCAGCAGGCAGTGGTCTTCTGCTGGTGCCCAATGTCAGGACTAAACACGGTGAAGCAGCGTTTCAGTTTTATGGAGCTAAGATCTGGACTAGTCTCCCTGAAGATGTTGGCCTCCACTCTCACAATGTTTAAATCCCGGTTCTGTTTAGCTGTGCCTATGACACCCCATTGTGTTTTTACCTGCACTCTTTGCTTTTTATTGTTTCCTTAAGTCCATGTTTTCACTGTGTTTTAATTGTATTTTTAGCTTTGTGTTTTTAATTTTATTTTTAAATTGTATTATTATTATTATTATCGTTATTATTATTATTTTAATTATTTTGGATTGCCTCATGTATGAATGGTGCTATACCAATAAACTTGCCTTGCCTTGCCTTGCCATAGAACACCATTTAATGAAGACTAAAATAAAATATAAAATGATAAAATAAAAGACATAAGTATATATTATTATAATAGATTGGTATATAATGCCATTTCATTTCCATTCAGGTGAAGAACGTACACGCTGCAACATGTATGAATTGTGTGAATGTGACTTTAAGAAAACATTTTATAAAACATCCACACCACCAGTTCTTACATATACCTTCTGGACTGGTCCCATTTTAAGGCTGGACCCAGCCAAGAGTTCTTCCTCATCACCTTTAGCCTGTTACCTTAGGCTCAGTTTCGATTTGGCCTTAAAGAATAATAGAGAGGATAATAGAAATTTAAGTTTTTTCTATTATTTTATCCTATTATTATTATTATATCTTATATTAATCTGACTTTGACTTAAGGATCTGGCACCATACTCAAAAAAGTGTCTTTCTAAGAAAGCAAACCTTCTTAAATGTGTTTTTTAAACGTCATTCTTTGGAAGAAATACAAAAAAAGGCATTTTTAAATAACGTTTGGATAATAATCCGGTTTGTCTTAACTAAGCTCTTAAGAACAGTTCTAAGAGCGATTCTTGAAATCATAATGTTTTTGTTCTGAATTTTTTTCTTAATTTTACGACAGTCTTAGGCTGTAAGATTTGAAAAGGTAAACATGAAAATTTACCGGAATTTAAAAAGTTTAGCTATTGGACATAAGGCCTATGTACTTTTAATTTAAAAGACTTTCCAGTGAAGGTCTTTCTTAAAATACATAAGCTGTTCCAAAGCCGTGTTTTCGATCAAAGTTTGATGTTTTCCCTCCATTTTTCTGTCCTCCGAGCGGATTAAACGGAATAATATAATTATTATTATTATATAAGAACCTTTTTTTCCAGAGGATTACATTTAGGAACATTCTTAGTTTTTTTTTAAGAATGCTTTTGTAAATCTGGCCCCAGGACTGCTACAGGTTGTGAGTTCAAATCCCAGTTCCACCAAACTGCACCATGGGATCAGTTTTGAGTTGCTCTGGATGTGATAAACTCTACGGCTGCAGTGTTTACGATGTGATTTTTGCCTGTATTTAACCTATTTTTTTAAGTAACTTCTTTTCTTGTGCCTTGTGTTCTCTTTACTCTTCTCTTGGTGAGGAGAGAACCAGAGTGCTGAGATAATCAGCTAGTGGCCTGACTAAATAGGGCTTAGACATAAGGAGTGTGTTTTTAATAAGAGCATAAAGAGCTTTCAAAGGTCACAAAGGCCGGCCCGGGAGAAAAGGGGGACAAACTGCAGATACAATCCACGTCTGTTACGTTTGGAGTGTTTTAGATCCTAAATTTGTACAAAATGCACGATTCGTGTTGATGCTGTGAAGAAGGAACGGAAAGAATAAAGGTCTGAGCGGTGCCTGTGGATTCCAGCTTTGCTGCAGGTCACCTGATCAGGTTTGCATGAGCAGATCCTGCTTCACCTTCAAGACTATTAGGGAAACACCTTGCGGACGGGTGACTTGGACTCCCCTGCTGCTGCAGGTGCTACAGTCAGTCCCTTTTTTCCTCCAGTTTTAGGATTATGTGCGCTAAACTTATCTCTCAGTTTTAGATTTGGACGTTGTTCAAAGCCGTGGTTGTGACCGCAACCCAAAGATGAGTGTCACCAGAGAAGACGTGGAAAAGTTCTTGGACGGAAACCCAGACTTCGCCAAGAAGTACTTCGACAAGAAGCTCAAACCCGGAACCGTGGCGTCCGTGATGGGAATCCCAGAGTCCAAGGTGGATTTGGACTCTTTTGAAAGGGTGTGTCTGGTGGAGGAAGGAGCAATATTCTTCGATTTAATCAAAGACATGCAGGAGAACATCAACATGGAGAAAGTCATCTTCAAAATCCTGAGGAGGATCAGTGCGCTCATCCATGCCGACCGCTGCAGCCTCTTCATGTACCGGCAGAGGAACGGCGTCGCCGAGCTGGCCACCAGACTCTTCAACGTCAACGCCACGTCCAAGCTGGAGGACTGCGTGGTTCCTCCAGACTCAGAAATCGTCTTCCCTCTCGACATCGGCATAGTGGGACACGTCGCCCAGTCCAAAAAAAACATTAATGTCAAGGATGTCCGAGAGGTAAAAAAAAAAAAAAAAAAAAAAATGATGAAGGATTTCAATCATTAATGCTTTTTACATTCGTGCTCGTTTTTCACACAATCAAAAACGTGGTTATGATTTTATGACATTTAGAAATTGTTTGTATGGTCATGAATGCGTGCGCATGAGAGTAGTAGATGCTTTTTTTAGGCCAGCCAAATCCTCTTGGTATAATCCATTTATTTCTATATGTCAAGTCCCTTCCTCACTGCGGATTATTTCACCTGAGACGTTTTTAGTTTCAGCAATAAATCTGAACTATGTAGGAAAAAACATCACGGTAGAAATGAATGATCTCAACAGGTTATCATGCCAAAATTGAGGTCTACAGAAACCTTGTGATAAAATTTAAGGTCAGGTTTATTTATGACATGTACAAAAGAACCTTAAAACGCTTTAAACGCTTGTGCAAGATACAAAGGGAAGAAGCAACTATTAGGCCAGACTTTTTTTATTGCTTGTTTTGCGGATCCGCCGACTATCATATTTTTAAGAATACAAAAATATATATATATTTTTGGTATTACTTGGATTCTTTCGTTTATTCATTAACACACTTTGGTTATCAGTGTAAATCACCTAAACTTGTCCTAATTAAATGACTCTCGATGATCTCCTAAAGTCTCTGGATTAAACATTCAAACGAACAAATGTCTTGTTGATTTTATAAAATGAAATAAATACACAACTTGTACAAGAAACAGATCTAAATATGACATATTTCTGAGTCATTCACGAACGGGTGCCTTGTTTTTTAGAATGTTATAAACAAAGGTAAAACAGTGAAATTTAGAGTAGACTCCTCTCTTATGAAGCATATTACAAAAGAAATTAAAACAATGGAGAATAGTTCAAAAAAATTGAGATTAAAAATATATACAAGTTCTATAAATATAGACTACAAAGGTATTAAGTGACCAGTGATAAATAAAAAACATACCAAGGATAGGTCAATCTTAGGAAACTTTATTTTATTTTTACATGGTTCCTCCTGTTTTGTAACAACTTGGCATCCATACTAAGAACGTTAGAGCACTGAGTACCTTCTAATGAATTACCAAAAATAAGTCATTTTACAAGTAAAACAGAACATCTAAAGCTTCTCAGTAATAGGTACAAAAATCATCAAATATACAGAAAAATTAGAGAGAACTTCCTTTTAATCATACCATGTGACATAATTTTGTGGGATTTACAGGACTGAGGGAATAATGTGTATTTAAAGTAAACCTGAAGGATTTTAATCATATATTTCATCGCAGTGTCAAGTGTAATTTTAGAGGCCAGGGACAAACAAACAAACAAATACTATTTTTTCAGGGTTTTAGGTGTTTTTTATTACATTTGCAAATATATGACTGCGCAGGACAAATCTTTTTTTTACAGTTAGTTATATTAATTATCTATACGTCCAATGTCCTATGAGGTGGAAATGGGACTCTTATGATAGAAGATTTAAAACATATTAAAAACATAAAACACATAGTTTGCCCTTTCCAAAATGTTTTTAGGTAATCCTGTAGCGTTATAAATTTACAAATTCTATAAAATGCTCCCTCCCAAAATCTTTGTTCCCTGCAGAGATTGTGTTACTTCTCTCAAAGTAGAAAATAAACAAGACTTTACATTTAATTTGAATTTTTTTTCAGTCTGTAAACAGGCCAAAACCCTAAAAACTTCCTAATGAATCGAATTCTTGAATTCTTCCCGTACTTATTAAGAATTACTCTAACTGAAACATTTTTATTGCAGAATAGCCACTTCAGCCCATTCGTTGATGACCTGACAGAATACACAACCCGAAATATCTTGGCTGCACCCATCATGAATGGCAAAGACGTTGTGGCAGTCATCATGGCGGTCAATAAGACCACCGGACCCTATTTCACAGATGATGATGAGGACGTGAGTCTCACGCACGCACACACACACACACACACACACACACACACACACACACACACAAATGCTATATCTGACTGAAGGTATTTAACTTCACTTTGATGTCAGTGATGACTGTGATGGTGTGATTCATGTTTCTAAACATTTGAACAGAGGATTATGAGTTTAAATCTCAAGCCTGCCAAATTGCGAGACTCACCATAAGTCACAAATGCCTGTTTGTTTCATTTCCTATCGCTAAATCAGCATGTTTATTCCCAGCTTTTTTTAAAGTATCTGAAAGTTGGCACTCTGAACCTGAAGATTTTTCACCTGAGCTACCTGCATAACTGTGAGACCCGGAAAGGCCAGGTGAGCAAAAAACACACCGGTACCAACACTACCAGAAAAAGTCTTTGAACAGCCTCTGGTTTAACTCGTTTGGTCGTAAAACTGCAAACATCAGATAGTTATAAGATGTACATGTGGTGTTCTGGAGACAATAAAATATGCTTATAAATAATTATTAATACATCATATAAATGCAATACACATCTACATATGAAACTAATAAAGAGTCACTTGTGTTCTGAGATCTTTAAATGGATTCATGGGAAGCTTTTAAACCAAACAAAAGCTTAGTATTAATATAACCATGATGCATAATATAGCAAAATAATTAAGAGACCAGTCCAGATTTGCTTAAAATTGAACGCTCAGAACAGATTTAATGTGTCTTATAAAAGTTTGGAATTAGAATCCATTATGAACTGGTAATATAACTGGTAATATACTGCTCACAAAAATTAGGGGATATTTTAAAATGAATCTTCCCATAATGTAATATCATCTCATTTTAAAAAGGAAATATCCCCTAATTTAAAAAAATGAAATATCCTATAATGTAATATCTTCTAATTTTAAAAGTGAAATGTCCCCTAATTAAAAAAAAATTAAATATCCTATAATTAAATATCTTCTAATTTTAAAAAGGAAATATCCCCTAATTTTAAAAAGGAAATAGCCTATAATAAAATATCTTTTAATAAAAAAAAAAAAGAAATATCCCCTAATTTTAAAAATGAAATAGCCTATAATGAAATATCCCCTTAACTTTAAATACTTTAAATACAACTTTGTGAGCAGTATGCTTTCAGTCTGGACACTCCAGACAATTTGGCTACAGTCTGGCATATAAAACGCTTTTTGATCCCTGTTTGTCAAAAACGTCTCTTAAGAGATGTGACTGTTAATCGACTCCTAACACTGAAATAAAAATGATGCCTTTGCTCTCAGTGCTTTGAAGCCACGCCTTAATGAAAGGAGAGGGCTGTGTCAGGGTGATGTGACTTTTCCATTCCATTCCATCATCCTGCCTCTTAACGTTGTTAAGTATTTCAATCAGCAGTGGCTCTTATCTATAGGAATAATCAGACCTAAACCTCTGACTGCATCCACCTTTAAAAGAACTGAATCTGTTAGCTTTTCAGTTTAAACATTCTCAATCCAGTCCGATGAATCGTTAAAGGCCTTTGCTGGAACTGGGAGAGGGGAGCTGATTCTGTAACTGATGCAAAATATGGTCATAAACCTGACATCGGTAAATACAAACATCATTACAGTCCTAACGTATCTGTTAGTTGTGGTGTCCACAAACTTTTGGCCATACAGTTTAGCAGCTTGAGGAAACTCTGCAGGATCTCACTCTTACCTGTTCTGTGTTCAGCTCCTCTTGTGGTCTGCTAACAAAGTGTTTGAGGAGCTCACAGACATCGAGCGGCAGTTCCACAAAGCTTTGTACACGGTGCGAGCGTACCTGAACTGCGATCGCTACTCCGTCGGCCTGCTGGACATGACCAAGGAGAAGGTGCGTCTGTCGTGAGTCTGGATTCTTATCCCCATGAGAAAGCCTCAGCATTACTGATCGACCTCTTCTGGCACCTTAATCCTCAAAATCATTGCCCAAAAAAGTCAAAGAAAGTTATTCGATAATGCAAATGAGATGCACACTCAATTATGAAGTGATATATTCATGGAGGTGCGTATTAAACTGGACGGGGGTGCCCCCACATTGACTGTTCAGTAGGGTGTATGGTCACCCGAGAGTGCCAAAAGACATTGACAGTCATGGGGCCACGAACAGGATCAGATTATCCAGCAGTTCTTATCAAAGTCAAAGTCAAATTTATTTCTATAGAGCTTTTTTATAACTGAGCATTGTCCCAAAGCAGATTTACAATCTTATATGATCTTAAAAGGCCAATCCCTAATTGAGTCTAGGGCGACAGTGGCAAGGAAAGACTCCCTAAATATTGAAGGAAGAAACCTTGGGAGGACCGAGACTCAAAAAGGGACCCGACCTGCTTGGGTGGCCTAGATGTTAATTAAATAATTAAGTTGTAGTAATAGTAAAATTGAGTAAATAATATAATTTCAAATTACCACCTCAGCGGTAAGTTATTGGAGGCACAGGGTCTCCTGATGACTAAGTGATGGAGGGAGTTCCTGCACTCTGGTGGGACTGGGTTCTGTTGATGAAGACCAGTAAAGTGATGTTGAGGTGGAGGAACATCTAAGTGTGTGTTGCTGGAACTGGTACCAGAACATTAGCTCCAGCCGCCTCTGTGGATTTTGCATCTTCTCCCTGTGCCTCCTCCCACATTTCTCTAAAGTATCCCAGAATAAGTGAGTAAGTCTGTGTGACCTGGCTGGCACCCGCCTTGCGTCCTGTGCTGCCAGTTAGACCCGGTGAGCTGGATGAAGTGGGTATGGAGATAAATTTCTCTTCCAAATCCACTCTGTTCTTGTAACAGTTGTTTGACTTTGCTTCGTCGTTGTGTTGTCTTTGTGTATCGTACGATTTTTCCTTATGCTATTTACCTCGCTGATGGATGAACCCCAGCCTGTACGGCTTTTACTGAGTCCTGGTTAACAGACATAAATAAACAGCGCTGCAGCGGTATCACACCGGATGGACCGCCTGAACGACAATATGATGCTTTTTATACACACGCCTGTGTTTGCGTTCACCGCGACGATACACGTCCCCAAGGAAAGATAAACAGGTGTGTTAAGTGCACCTGCTTTAATGACATTTTCCAGGAAACGTGGCATAATGCCGTCCATAGATAAAGCAGCTATTTACAGTACAGAGGTTAACCCCGGGTCGCCTCGTTTCGTCCTTTATGCACACAAACGCACACCTGCTGTCGAGGGCGGAATTAAGAACCGCATGGCTTTTAAAAATAAATGTTTCATATTTGGATTAATCTAACCGTGTAGCTGTGAACGTCTCTCATTTGCGAGAACTTTATTAACAATGCTGTGAAACAGGTTATATCTCAAAAGGTTGAGCACATATGAATTTAGTTTTAATAGTCTTTTAAGGTTAATAGAATGTAAATATGAAGGGTCTTTAAACCAAATGCATTGGAGAAACCCCTGAGCTTCTCCATTGGAGAAACCCCTGAGCTGTGGAACATTGTGGAAATGTGTGAAAATGCAAAATAACTTATAAACCAAAAAAACTTTCATCTTCTGCAATTACAATAATTATAATAGCTAGACGTATAAACGGTGGCGCGTGGGTAGACTTGTTGCCTCACACCGAGAACCCTGGTTGGAACGGTGTGGGTTCATTCTTTGGGAAGTCTACATGTCGTCCCCTGGTTTACTCTGGTTACTTCTCACAGTCCAAAGACATGATTGAGTTTGATCAATAACACTAAATTGACGAGTGTGTGAGCGTGCTGCCGTGTGCCCTTGCACCCTGTGCTGCCAGCTAGACCCCAGCTCTCCTGCAACCCTGTCCAGGAATAAATGGATAATAGATGTATTTGAATATATAGTCGAATCCGGTTAATGGGACCACATTGGGAGGCGATTGTTTGGTTCTAATAACCGGCTGGTCCGATTAAACGAACATGCCCTATGTTACAAGACGGGACGTGCTATGTAACATATTAAAT
>JAVSBV010038497.1:0-11358 GCA_033117975.1 Parotocinclus spilosoma
AGTAAATGGAAATGTTAGGCAAAGACCTGTAGGTGGCAGTAGAGGGCTGGGGAGAAACTCTGGAGTTTTCGGGTAATAATGCCAGAGACGAAGAGTTTCTTCACGAAAATTACATACTGTACTGTTGTTTGATTTGATTAAGCGGAATTTTGGTCCAAATAAGCGAATAACATTACACGTATATAAGAGGATTTGTTTTGGTACTTTAGGATTTGGTCCGAATAAGCTGCTGGTCCCATTAACCGGAATCGACTGTATAAGTTAATTCAAAATTTTAATTTAATGAACACATTTGACTGTTTAATATTACAAAAATGGTTAATTGTTCTGTTATTGTTTGATGATAATGATCACAGCTTTGGCTATACAAGTGTGAATATTTGTCATGCCAATAAAGAATCTGAATTTGAATTTAAGTGTGTGTCATTCAGTAAATCATAAAATCATAGCTTATCTTTCATTCTGAGTTTGGTTCAGTGAATCGTTTGGTCGTAACTGTGATTCCTGTCTCTACTGTGTTTTAGTGGAGAACCATTTGGTCATGACTGACATTTACTCTTCTACGGTTAAGTGATTCAGTATGTTTGATTTAATGAATCATTTATCGATGACTGAGTTTCTCATCGTTCCAAATCAAACACCAGTGAATCATTTGGTTATAATGAGATTCATCAGGCCGTGAATCATTTTATCATGACTAAGATTTGATTGTATTTAGTAACAGCTGTTTGTAGTTTTTACTCAAGTCGTTCATCTTCAGCTTCAGACATTTAGGCAAAATGTGCAAATGAACAAATCCATAAACGAATCAGTTAACGAATCATTTAGCTGATTGAACTCTGGCTACTCCAGTCACTCGGATATTTGATTTCTCCTCTCACTTTATCCCTCTGTTTCCTCTCCGTGTTTCTGAAGTATCTAATCGGGGTCTGATTATATTTCGGGTTATTTAAGCGTGTGACCCAGCGCTCTCCTTGCTGCCCCTTCTGTCTCTCTAATATTGTCCTTCCTCCTCTGTAGCTGTATTTTTAGCCTTTTACAAATCTGTGTGTGTATGAGTGTCTGGTGAGGTGAGATTTACGAGGTGATGGTGTGTATTTTTACAGCTCTGTGGCATTCAGTGTATAACTGCTGTCTGTCTTTGATGCACTTTAAGCGTAGATGTGTGTGTGTGTGTGTGTGTGTGTGTGTGTGTGTTTGTGTGTGTATGTGTGAAAGTGTGTGTGAGAGTGTAGCAAGTGGTTTAGACCTGAAGTGTGAAGTAACTCAGAGCCAGACACAGATGAACTTTGAATGCACACAAACACACGCGCACACAAATACACATGCACATAAACACACACATACGCAAACACGTGCTCTTACACACACACACACACACACACACACACACGGACATACAAGCACACACGCACATAATGACACATTCGCACACAATGACACAACACACACAAACACACATACACAGTCGCTCATGCGCAAATATGCACACAAACACACACACCTACACACACACACACACACACACACACACACACACTGACTTATGCACAGACACAACACACACACACACACGGTATAGACACACCAGCTCATTGCACGTGTTCACCTGCTTGTTTACTCAATTACCTAACCAGCCAATCACATCACAATCACATGCCATCAGAATGGGGAAGAAAGGTGATTTTAGTGACTTTGAACGTGGCCTGGTTGATCGTGCTGGACAGGCTGGTCATTTACAGGGATTTTGACCCACAGCGCCACCCCTGGGGTTTACAGAGTATGGTCTGGGAATGAGAAAATATCCAGTAAGAATATTTATTCTCTGGGTGAAAATGCTTTACTGGTGTGAGACGATCACAGGAGAACGCAGACTAGTTTAAACTGATAGAACAACCAAGCAGATGGGCTACAGTAACAGAAAACCTCACCGGGTGCCCCTCGTGACATCAAAGAACACACAACTGAGGCTACAATTCACACCGGCTCACCAAAACAGGACGACGGAAGACCTGGAAAAACTTAACCTGGACTGCTGAGTCTTGATTTCTGCGGCTACATTCGGATAAATATCGGGTCAGAATTTGGTTTAAACAACACCAAGAGGCGGTGGTGTAATTTGGGGGGGGGATTTGGGCCCCTTGACACCAACTGAGCATGGTTTAAACACCACAGCTTACTTGAATATTGTTGTAAACCATGTGCATCCCTTTATGACCGTGTCAGAAAGCTCAAATCATCTCAAACAACAGCCATTTAGAACCATCCTGAACTCTAGAACGTAAAGAATCCACTTCAGTTATTTCTTTACACACACACACACACACACACACACACACACACAAACACATGCTGTCCTTGAGCTATAGGGAGGCTCAATGCCAATATTCATGCATATTCTCCACATTATTTAATATTTTATGAATTATATATAGTGTTGTCTTATACAGTATTATACAGTTCTATATTCTTTCCGATTCTTTATAGTATTGTATTCTTCATGGTCTATATATTTTATTTATCATAATTAATCATATTTTAAAATGTCCTCCATTTTTATTTAAACACAAGCTACTTACACAAAAAACACATCAACCCAGAAAGAAAAGTCTGTGGTTCCATTTTCAGAATTTATTGGTATTTACTATATGTGCCCCTTTGTTTTGGAATGATAGTGTAGTCTCCTGTAGTCCAAATGTGAGCTAACAAGCAAGCGGCATGTGATGTAATGTAAGGAAGTAAAGTGCATACACGCATGAATTAGGATTACCAGATCCCATGACAGAAGCCTGAAACAATCATGTGTATATTTATATATATATATTTGCCTTTTAACTTTTCGAGTTGCAGGAATACTGGAGCAAGAGACAGTATTAGGGAGCAAGCCTAATCAGCAACTAAACCTTAGAAACAAACCCTAAAACTCTGTAATACACAACTACCAATAATTGTAAGTAATTCTAAAAAATATTATTAGAAAGTGCAGACTTTCACTCTTTAACTCCCGCCTCTGCTCATGGATCCACATTGTTGATGTGCTGTTGAGGTGACTAGCTGTTTACAGTTAAAACATCTGGAGTTAATAGACAAAATCTTATTTCCTATTATAATTTACTATTATTTTTAAGAACTTGGTGAGGTCTTAAAATTATTGAAATTGGGTGTATCGGATGGTTTTAAATGGTGCATACCTGTACTTCACACAGCCATGGCTACCAACAAATATTAGATGTTTATAAGTGTGCTGTACCTGTCACCACAATAGAGATGATAATCAAAAGAACACCCAGGATGATGGCCACGATGCTGATCAGACGAGCCAGGCGACCCAGACGCTTTGCCCCATCGATATCCCCTTGCTGAAAGCTGATCCTGGACTGAATAAAAGAAGGAGAGACAGCTAGACATAAAAGGAATACTGCAATAACTCCAGAAAATTGTCAGATCTTATAAAGTTCTTTTACCTCAAATATGCATGAGCTGCAATTACAACTGTAACCAGACACTGAGCAGCAGCTCTGTACCAGAGCACTGTGTATGTGATGCAGGAGGGAAGAGAATGGCATATATATATATATAACAATAGTGTACTGCACACTTTCCTCATGCTACAGGATATTGAACATTTGAAACGACATTTATTCTGGCATTTATTATGAGATGGCACTGTGGCTGTGTAGACGTGCTGAGCTTCCTGACAACTATGTCTTCTCGTTAACAGGGACCCTATGCCACCACTTCCTCTTAGCCCTTCACTGCACCCTTGGGAAAGCCCCTCCAGTAGACTGCATTAAAGTGATCGATACTGAGCAGCAGAGCTGAAAGAAAATGCCTCTAACAGCGGCAGTACCCAGCATCAAACCACAGCGCACTTCCCATAGATAACATCAGCTCTATACAGTACATACATACATACATACAGTGCTGTAGATGAACTCGAGCAAATAAAATCACAGAACACAGAAATGCTGTCCGTGGCGCTGAACATGCATTGTGGGGCAGCAGGTCATTTCTGCTCACAAAAGCAAAATAAAGCATTGATGTGCTCTAAATAATGCTTTGTATGTTGGTTTTCAGTGCAGTGATTGCCACACTACCTTAGGTAATGCACATAAAAAAAGCCCCCCAATTTTTTTTTTTAGTTTTACTGCAATGGGATACTGTTTTATTTTTGACTGAGTCCTGAAAAGCTACTGTGTACTGCACTGTATACACACTACATATACACATATAACACTGCAGTTGTATTTGCTTTGAGCAGAGGTCCACTATTAATAAATCAATTAATTCACTATTTTGTCAGACTCCTTGTGTGCAGTTTGGGGAACTCCTCTTAATACACACACACACACACACACACACACACGCTGCCCTTGAACTATAAGAATTTTCAATGCCAATACTCATGCATATTCTATGCATAATATATTTTATGTATTATATATACTCTTGTCTTATACAGTATTATACAGTTCTATTTTCTTTGTGATTCGTTATAGTATTGTATTCTTCATAGTCTATACATTTTATTTAATGAAATAATTTAGCTTATATTAAAATGTCCTCCATTTTTATTTTTACATGAAATTTCTGTTTATTTAAACTATTCATCTCTTAATTGGGTGACTTCCCTAGGGGGGTTTGTGCCTTCTTGATCCTACCAAGATTTTGTCTTGACACTGTCATTCTAAACTTTGTTAATGCTTTGGACCAGTATATGTGTAAAGCTGCTTTCTGACTGTTCTCTATTGCAAACCCAATTTGACTTGACTTGACTTGACTAGTAGACACGCATCATTACATAAAGCCAGCTAGATAGAACTACAATCTATCTGCTTGACGACTCTACTTTTGGACCTGTGTACAGTGTGCACAGTCATGCAATACATAATTGTGCCAGCCTGCACGGTATTTCCTTCAGGACATTCAGTTTCAAATAATGCAGAGTGGTTCAGTGTGGCAGGAGCAATGAGGCTTTATCGATCAGAGCAAAAATCCTCCTCATGCACTGAATCAATGGAGTTCTTTGAAAACTGTATATTCATGTCATCTATCTTGAAAGTTCTTCATAGGAATATTGTAAATGACAGATGCTGTTGCTGTTTTTACAGCTTGTGTTTTTGGAGGCTTTGGAGTGTTCTAGCAAGGAGCTGTGCAGGAATGTAATGCTCTTTTGTTTTCCCTGCAGAGAGGAGAAGCACTGATACCTCCCACTGTCTGATAAACAGCCATATTGATTCCTTTATAGGTCAGTCGGCAATTTTTTCCCTCTAGATAAATTATTTGGTGCCTTATCATATTGGACAGACTTGGCATCCCTCCACATGGCCTAACACCTCTCCACTTTGAACCTCAATTTTATCCAACATTGTCTATAATGGTGCAAGATCTCTGAGTACTCACTTGATCCATTAATAATGAAGACAATGGGCCTGCCAGAAAAGGTTAGGAGGGAGAGTGAAACTAAAATCCAAGTAACCCTACAATGGTGAACTGAAAACAAAACACATTCACACATCTCCCAGCTGAACAAGCTCGGCTGACTCAGCCGTCCTATTATACATAAAGCCTCTGTGGTTAGTGTGTGAGCAGGTGCACTAGAAACATGATCCCACTGAAGTGAGCATCAATAAAGTCATGTTTTCTTTAGTAGTAAAAGGACTCAGCAGATCCTGCTTCAAATGTGCAGCTTGGGGAACCTGCTGTCAGGTGCATCTCCGTCACCTCAAATGCAGTACTATGGTCAATTCTCACCCCATAGCAGCATCTGGTAGCTTCATTAAGATGCCAAGTTGGCCCCTCTACAGTCTGAAGAAGTTTCAATCAGAAATGGTCTTTTTGGAAGGGTAGCAGCCAAAAAAGAGGAACAAGATAAAAAGGCTAAGATTTGTTAAATATTACAAAGATTGGAAAAAAAATATGACCTTTTGGGTCCATTCATCGGCAATATGTTATGTGAGGCCATTCCATTATTGATAAAACATCTAAATCTAAATCTAACGGTATCTAAATCTATATTATTCGGTCTCGTTAGTTGTAGCTAAGTACTGTATAGGTGTCAGTCACCGCTTCTGCTGATTTAGAGGATGATAGTGAGAATGGTGCCTGGATAACAGGTGCAATTTCCCTTCTGCATAAAGCCTAAATTGACGGCTCTCTTCCATTATTGAGTTAAGAGATCAGCTCTGATTTCTTATGGAGCAGAGAGGAAGGCTGCACCCAATTATATTCAGCCACTCAGTGAATATGTGAAGATGCACCATTTGAATGACTGTGCTTAATGGCTAAAGCATGTGTGCAACATAATATCAGATTAAGCAAGATAATATCAGGCGTTAAGTTGGCCGGTCACTCAAAGTGGCGCATGACTAGAGTTCTGATGTAAACTTGTGTCTGTCTTGAATAAAGCTATTGATGCTGCTGTGAAATTACAGGAAAACTAATAAACAAACAAAAAAACCAACCAACCAAACAAACAAACAAGTAATCATATCATCTCATATATATAAACACACACACACACACACACACACACACACACACATATATATATATATATACTATGCATGTTGCCAAAATGCATTTAATACCCTATTATACCAAATAATTTTTTTTACTGTATTGGGAGACCTTCCTTCTCAATACAGTGTCTTATAGAATGTGGTTCATGAATAACAAATGCATGGCACATTTAAAAAAAATTAAAAAGCCTATGCAAAATCAAGGATAAATTGACAGAACAACATAATTTTGCATTAAACTATAAAAAACAAATTACATCTGTTTGAGTGGGTATTATGAGTGTGCACTGTTGTTAGTGTAGAGTTGGTAATTTCAAATATGTTTTTTGCCTTCTATGCAGTGTCATGTGTCTATCCTCAGTAAAATGGTTAAAAGAAATTACTTTCAATTTGAGCATTGTTGCAGATATCCAGCTATTTTTTTTAACACTGTGTGACTGAGTGGAGTCAGTCCTTTCAGCACTGCACAAACACACCAATCGTGTCATTATGTTGAGCCACACCCAATCCATTTTCAACACTGAGTGAGATGAAGTAATGCGTGAAACAGTCAACTCAGTACTGACCCATTTTCTCATGGCATGCTTGCTTCTAGCCACAGCGGTTCCTCTATGCCTTCAGACTAAATATCGAAATGTGTCCATAAAAGATGTATAGATCATTTAGACAGTGGCCATTTAAAAAAATGCATGTTGGATATTTGATTTTGGCAGAATGAACACACATCGATCTAGTACAACATTCCACATAGACCTCTACTTAGGCTAGAACCCATCATTTGAAGAGCTGAGATGGCACGATCTGACAAATTCAGCCCAGTTTGATCTGGCTGGGTTTGGTCCATAAATGCAAGGCAGGAAGACTCTCAGTAAAGCTCTAGTGTAGATGTTTAGCTAAATGTTTTGAGTTTGTGATTAAACTGCTATAACCAGCAGATTTAAAATGATAGAATAGATCTATGCAGGACACCATTATTTTGAAAGTTTTAGAAGACTACTTTAAAGATTTAAAAAAACATCCTGCGCTCTTTTTGTCCCTTTTATCTAGAGCTAAAAACCTTCTAAAGATCCATTGATTAACTGAATTTTTAGACTGGAACAGCTAACAATGATGTTGATTCTGTGGGCTGCAGTTTTTCATTAAGATCCCTCCGCTTTTAATAGGGGATTATTTGGACCACATGAATCTATGATGGGATCTGTAATGTGATTTTCTACTTGTTACAATATTATAATGTTTTCTTACACATAAGAGGCTAAAACAAGAGTAAAGGTGCCTAAGGAAACTCAGCATCATGTACTCACCATGACTGAATAAACGAGAGCCACGATGCTGATGGGCCACACGGGGCAAAAGCAGGACATGATGACCAACAGCAGATAGTCTTTAGGCGGGGGTTGTTCCTGCACCGCGTTGCCTGTGGATGAGGTGCGGCTCAAGCTCGGACGGGATGAGGAATGGGGGGCCGAGCCGAGTTGTCCCGCCGAGTCTGATCTCTGTTGCCCACCATAGCCGTTTTGCTCTCCCTCCGAACCTTTCTCTACCTCCATGGTGAGAGCGCAGGAGGCGGACCTGCCGAGACCGTTCCGTGCGCCTCCTTCATGCAGCAGCTTTTCCATCTCCTGCTGCGCCCTGCCGCTCTCTGCCAGCCCAGACTTCTCGAACTCACTGTCGGTGTTTATGGCCATTTTTCACCCCCAACTTCGTGGTCACTCGTTTTGTAGAAAAGCTCGTGATGTAAAGGATTGATTCCGTGCCAAACTTACATTCTTTGCAGAGTTCGTCTAGTTTCCAGTCTTCTTTAATCCTACTAATATTTGGGATTTGCAGCATCCACCAGACGGTTAAAATATCATTCACATCCACCCGGTCTGGAGATCAGTTGCTGTGCCCCATTCAGATCTGACCATCTCCTCTTCGCCCTGTTCAGACATCCAGAATAACTACAACCAGCAGCAAAAAGGGCTCATCCACCGAAGCGCACCATATAGATAGCGTTTCTATCACGATGCATCCGAAATCGCTTGCGCGCAGGAAGCTCAAGAAGTGTCTAAACAGAGCAGCAGAGCGGATAGAGCGGTATAGAAGTTTGCTTTGTGTTCTGTATGAAGCAGCTGAAGTGGATTGATCGAGCTTCACTTGTGTAGTACAGTAAAGCAGCATCAGCAGACTGTAGTCAGAGCTCACAGATCCTCCCATCCACACCACCTACTACCTCATCCATCATCTACAGTGTACCGAGACACCAAGAACACCCACAGCTCAAGCAGGGGTTCTTATTAGTTTTAAGCAGTTTAATCACAGCCTTCTATTATAGAGGAAATAGTTAATATGATGTATAAACATTTTATTAGATAAAACTAGACAATGTATTAATACACATTGCTAAAGGTTTTATAGAGGATATTATGGAACAAATGGAATTAAAGGTAAGGTCAGTCATTTTTTAGGGTGGGCAGTATTACAGGACAATCCCACTATTTTTGAATGCAACTCAGGGTTGGAAAAAATGAGCAAGGAAATACACTGTTCACAAAAAATAAAGGATATTTGATTTTAAAACATGACATTATTGTTAAATCAGAACATGTTTCTAAGAGGAAAACAATTAAAATTGTGTAGCTGATGTGTAGTTATTGGATTGAACAGAGATGTGATCAAGATAATTTCATTTGACAATCAGATGATATCATGAACAGTGTCCCATAGACCATTATTTTAACTGTTCTAACCCAAATACAAACCGAGACGGCAGGATGATAGTTTAGATAGTTTATATGCTGGTTGAATTAGTGTCTTTTTGTTAGAGCAATGCTGTGTTAGTTCCTGTAACTGTTAGACTGGTCAAAGCTTGTTCTTGACTTTGATGATACACACAATCTTATATCCCATTTCATCTGTTCATTATGTCCAGATGAACTGAGATTTTCTTACCTGGATTACTGAGCATGCATCATCTTATTCTTAGGTACTCTCAGTGTCTGGTTATCACATTAATAAAGGAATTTAATTTAACCTAATGTCAGTAACATTTTAACAACTAGCTCAGTCACATCTTAAACAACAAATAACTGTAAAAACACTCATTCAAGTAAGCTGGTTTGTTTTATTCCAGATTTTAAAAGCTGTTTTATTCCAGACTACAATCCAGAGCAGGGGGCAGGCAGCAAACAATTAGGCTTAGCCAACTGTCTGATGGTAACCATGTATCTTAAACTTAAGCTAGGATTACTTAATGTTAGATCTTTAACAAACAAATCAGTGATTATAAATGAACTAATCACTGATAAACACTTACACACACTCTGTTTTACAAAAACTTGGATTAGACCAGATTAATATTTAGCCCTAACTGAAGCCTCCCCTCCTGGGTACAGTTATGTTCAAAGTCCTCGTCCTAATGGTCGTCTAGGAGGTGTAGCTGCAATTTTTGTTAGGGATCTAGGTGTTAATGCTAAATCACATTACAAGGCTAATTCATTTTATATACTGATTCTTAATGTGACTGATCCATCATTAGGAAATTCTAAATCATACTCCTTTCAGCTCATCACTATTTATTGCCCTCCAAGTCCTTACTCATAATTTCTTCAGGCTAATTTTCTTTCCTGCTTAGTAATTTCAACAGATAAGGCTCTAATTGTAGGTGATTTTAAAATTCCCTTGAACTTGAAAATGAGCAGGATCCACTTACAATTTTCTTTTAAGACTCCATTTTAAAAACTATGAGTATCACTCAGAATGTGATGGGACCGACGCACCACTGTAATCATACTTTAGATATAATATTAAGGTTTGGTAGCGATATAGATAACATAGATGTTTTGCCACAAAAGTGAGTTGATTACTGATCACTCTCTTAGTTTTTGAGCTACATGTATCAAATCAAATTCACCTACTTCCTTGTTATCACACTAAGCACAGTATTACTTCAGATACTCCATCTGCATTTATTAATAACCTTCCAGACCTAACTCTTAATACCCGTACAGAACCAGACCCGTTGAGGTTGCACATATCCAATTGGAATGTGTTTTGCTTAATGCTGGATATAGTTACTCCTGCTAAAGTCAAATATATTTGAGAAAAAAGGCTAGCACCTTGGTATAATAACCATACCCATAGTGCTTGTAGTTTATAACATAGTATAATGTAGTAAATTGGAGGTATTTAAGATCACATGGAGGAACAGCATGGTAGAGTATAAACAGGCCCTTACCAAAGCTAAATCTATGCATTTATCCTTAATCATAGAGAAAGAGAATAAGAATAATCCTAGATTTTTATTTAATACAGTCCCCAGATTAACTTAAAACATCACAAAAACTGACTCAGATTGTAAGAATAGTTGTACGCTTTGCTCTAGTAACATTCTTTCTTGTGGCTTAAACCACAAGATGTTAAATTAGATGTTGTTTAATTTCCTTTTACTTAACTTAGGTAAGATTGAGGTTTTATTAGTTGGACCCAAGGAGTTATTTTGATACAGATTAGTAACATCACACAAATTGCTTTCTTTCAGTTACATAATATTGCTAAACTAAAAAATATTCTTTTCAAGATGCTGAGAAACTGGTTCAAGCATTTATAACCTCGAGACTGGATTACTGTAACACATTACTCACGGGATGTTTTAGTAAATCTCCAAATAAACTTCAACTAATGCAGAATGCAACAGCTTATGTTCTAACTAGAACTAAAACAATTTGATCATATTAGTCCTGTTCTGTCGTCTCTACACTGGTTACCAGTTAAATTCAGCATTGATTATAAAATACTTCTTGTAACGTATAAAGCTCTACATGGTCTGGCCCCACATTATCTGAGTGAACTCTTA
>JAVSBV010038508.1:0-11357 GCA_033117975.1 Parotocinclus spilosoma
TATAAATAAACCGACACATTTTATAATGTAGGCCGAAATTGAGCTTCCCCTCCTTGAAAGACCAGCATCCGCCACTGATTTGTAGTATATTACTCTGAAACCGAATTAAATTTAAACTAAGCAAATAGAGACCAGATAAATGATTATGCAATATTCCAAATTTTCTACATATTTGTGATGGCAACATCAATGTGTATATATAAATATGACACAGTTTTAAAATAGCAATTTGTCTTATTTGATAAAAGCTAATTGCTTACACGTGAGACATAAATCTTATTATAAATACTCCTTCCACTGTTCAATATTTATGTTTCATTATTTTAGACTATAAAAGTGTCTTTGGTGGTACTTGTGGGGTATAACAGCTGTTCCGTAACTTCTTTACGCGTGCCAACGCTGGGTTTAAAGGAAAAACTTCCACAGTACTCCGTATAAGAAGAAAATGAAACGTTTAAGAAGAAACGTTTATTTGTAAATAAACGGCAAACTGAAAACCTTCTTAAGAGCAAAACTAAAGCTAAATAATTCCTAAAAATGCAAAACGTAACACGGTAAGAAAACTGTAACGCTCCCAGCCTTTAGGTCCCCACTAGACTACTAAAGCTGGACTACCCTTAAACATTAGCAGCACCAATTAAAGGGACGGAATCAATACGAATACAGGCATGAATACAAACCTATATCCTTATCTTATCACCATATCTTATGTAGGGTTACAGTACTTGGGCTCCAGCAGTACTTGTTTGATAGAGTTAATAGACAGGTAAACGAATTAATACACTAAAACGTGCCTCGTACTTCTGCTTTACCCTGTACACAGGCTTGAATTCTTTTCAAAAGGTATTATGGGTGGAGTGAAAAAATGCCTAAGCCTCCATTAATATTTAATTTCTATTAAAGACAAATGGAAGATAAAAAAATGGAATGCCACATTGAAAAATACCAGTCATGCTCAGACAATAGGTACTGGTTTCCTGCTACTGATAATTCTTTTTGAACAGGTTACTGTGAAATCAATATTTTGATTTAGCAACAGCTCTGAACTTAAAAATCCTTCCTTTCAAATCAATTACACTTCAAAGCCTCTACAGCTATAAATACATGGGTAAATAGCAGCGGCATGTGGTCCAGCCCTTCTAACCCTTCAAAGAAGGGGTAACAAACAGGTATATGTAAAATATTATAGCAATATTTATTTAATGAATAAAATAAAATAAACATACAATGCAAATGCTGTTTTGCGTTTTATTATTTCATTATTGTTGCTGTAGGAAACATCTGACTGGAAGTGTTATTAACCAGTCAAAACTGCTAATTAGAATGGCTTCTGTCTACGTGATTAAAATTTTGAATGGCTCAGTAATGTCTATTAACGAAATGACAAGATATCTGATCATTCCTTGGCATATTTAAGATGATGTTTTAGAAATCCATAATTTATGAATAAACATCTCTGTCTATGTCCATGATAATTTGGCTAGACAACAGTGAAATGCAAAGAAACTTGTAATAATTCAGCAATATCAGTAAAGCCTACGTACAAAGTTTTAGACCATTTTCTGGAGTGGACTTAATCTTCAAATAAACCTAATGGACTAAGAAGTTGAACTGGTGGTTACTTAATGTTTTTGCTGCCCTGGTATACTGTATAAATGTGATCCCTCTATCAAACGGTTGTTCATGGATTTTTTTTACACGTTGCACATAAAATTAAGCTATGAAATAAAGGAAAACTGTTGTGCTCTTTTGTCATTTGTAGTTGCATTTCTGGGCAGTTAAGTCTATATTTTGATTCCATACAATAGTTCAAAGTCACTAATGTATGTATGCTGTAATATTATTGTAAAATTATATGTTCTATATTACTGTTACAGTATCCATATTATACACTGCCTAAAAAAAATACAACCTCTAACGGGCAACGAGCGAATGCAGCCTCTAAGGGGCGACGAGCAAATGCAGCCTCTAAGGGGCGACGAGCGAATGCAGCCTCTAAGGGGCGACGAGCGAATGCAGCCTCTAAGGGGCGACGAGCGAATGCAGCCTCAAACGGGCGACGAGCGAATGCAGCCTCTAAGGGGCGACGAGCGAATGCAGCCTCGAACGGGCGACGAGCGAATGCAGCCTCTAAGGGGCGACGAGCGCATGCAGCCTCGAACGGGCGGGGGGACAGGGACATGAACGGCCTCTAATAGCCGGGCAACCAGGGATGGCCTCTAATAGCCGGGGAACCAGGGACGGCCTCTAATAGCCGGGGAACTAGGGACATGGACGCAGCGAGGAGCCGACTTGACTAGGGCGCAGCGAGGAGCCGACTGAACTAAGGCGCGGCCAACAAGCCGAATAACTAAGGCGTGGCGACAAGGCCGATAAATTAGGCGTGGCGAAAAAGCCGATAAATTAGGCGTGGCGACAAAGCCGATAAATTAGGCGTGGCGACAAAGCCGATAAATTAGGCGTGGCAACAAAGCCGATAAATTAGGCGTGGCGGCAAAGCCAGATAACGCAGCGCGGCAATAAAACCAGATAACGAGGCGCGGCGGAAAAGCCGTTAAACTAGGCGTGGCAACAAGGCCGAAATGACCTAGGCGTGGCGAGAGCGCAGAAAAAGCGGCAACTCAAACGGAGAAACAAAAACATAAACGTAACAAAGAAATCAACTATCGGGCGAGGGAAAAGAAAAAACAAACTAGAATAGTAGCGGCATCCGTGGCTGGGTAGCGTGGGTAGCGTGGACTGCACTCGCTGTCTCCTTAGGGGCGAAGCTTTCTGTAACGAGTCCATAAAGCGGAGACAAACGAGAAGTACAGTGCAGGCAGAGGGTTTATTGAAATAAGGGAAAAACAAAAGGCACGCTCAGGGGCGTGAACGCAAAAAAGTACAAATCAAAGCCTCGCGCCCGTATGACACTTGAAGCAAAGCTTTATACAGGTGCTAAAGCAGAATCAGCTGGCGGTGATGAGTGTGAGAGACAGCCTGTGGGCACGACACTTGGCCTACTAATTCCTCATATCTAATCAGGTATCTATGGACCAATCCATGAAGGCCCAACCTGACAACTTGCAGGACTTAAGCTATAAGTCAAGTCA
Source organism: Parotocinclus spilosoma (assembly GCA_033117975.1). Lineage (NCBI taxonomy): Eukaryota > Metazoa > Chordata > Actinopteri > Siluriformes > Loricariidae > Parotocinclus > Parotocinclus spilosoma. Next base: position 3,093 of record JAVSBV010038508.1, read on the forward strand.
GGTAAGTCATGTGTCTATGATTCATGGATCTAGCTAGCTGATATTAAAAAAAGAGTACTACAGTATCAATACTATACTTATTCAGGCATTCAGTCAGCCATATAATATGGACAGTAACACTGGTGCAATGATAAATTATTTACCCTGTTACTTGTTTTTACCCTTCATTGTAGAGACGTCTAAACAGTGGCACAACGTAAACATCAAAAGGATGACTCATCTTCATATCAGTGTTCTGGTTCTCTGATGTGTTCACTCCCAATTTGTGCTTGACTTGTTTTGTTTACATGTGTTAACACAGGTATATTTTGGTAGACTCTGCACCAATAGCTTAAATCATGTTTTTTAAGTGTTTGCTGAAATGTATACTTGTAATAGTTTCCCAAACATTAAGAGGGTGGTAAAGTGGCTTAAATTGATGCCACACAGCTTGAGAGATCCTAACCTCGAGCTTCTTATATCTAAAGTTTACATTATTCAAGCTAGAGCTGAGGGACTGGTTTCCTTCCATGTTTCAAAGATATGTGTTAGGTTAAATGGCCACCCTAAACTGCCCCAGTGGTGTTTGATTAGTATCCTTATAGCCTTGCTCCTGTCACAATACCCATTGATGCTAATATGACATAAAATAAACAAATAATAAATAAACACATCTTAGACAGTAAGCCTGAAGTTTGGAAGAAATATCTTGGAAAAGTAATTTTAAGAACTGTGAATATTAAGACCTTTGACTACTTACTGTCTGTCTTGAATTCTACTCCTCTGAAGACTGGAGGTTCCACATTCCTTCTGCTCTGGGAGGTCACTCATTATTTTACTTTGCCCAAATCTTGAACTTCCCAAATCTTGGTTAAGTACAGATAAATATAAATAAATACATTCACATGTACCAAATTAGTTAGATTTGCAAGCCTTTCGTACATGGGCCTGCTACTGAGTGTCACTGTATGCTAAAAATAAGTCTCTCCATGTTTGGCCCCCATGGTACACCTTCCGGGTGACAGTGCGTTGGGCCGGTAGGTAGCACCGCTGCCTCACAGCAATAAAAGTCCCGGATTCAATCCCAGGGTGGACAGCCGAAGACTAAAATAACACATTAAATAGTGTTTCACAAAAGTGAGTACATGCCTTACATTTTTGTGATTATGGCCAAACTGTGCCCAGTGTCAATATTCTGCGTGGCCACCATTATTCTCCAGCACTGTCTTAACCCTATTGGGCATGGAGTTCACTAGAGCTTTACAGGTTGCTACTGGAATCCTTTTCCACTCCTCCACCGACATCACAGAGATGGTAGATGTTAACACTCCTCCAAATTCCAATTGAGAATATCCCACAGATGCTCAATGGGGTTTAGTTCCAGAGACCTGTTTGACCTTTAAACTCAGTTTCCTCAGCAAGGCAGTGGTCATATTAGAGGTGTGTTTGGGGTCAGTAACATTATGGAATACTGCCTTGTGCCCCAGTTTCCGAAGGGAGGGGATCCGTAAAAGAACTGTAGCTTCCCACAGCAAGCAGCACTCATGCAGCTCCAAACCATGGCATTCTCATCACCATGCTTAACTGTAGGCAAGACACTCCTCACCATGTTGCCACCACACTGGTGATCTTCTCAGCAGACTTCATCACTCTCTGCAGGTCCATAACAGTCGTGCTGCCATAACACACAGTGATGCAGCTAGTCAGGAAGCTCTCAATGACACATCTGTAAAAGTTACAGGGGATTCTTGTGCATCATCTTTAGAAAATGCTTCCTTCTGGGATGACAACCATTCAGACCATTTTGATAGAGTGTGATGAGTACTGACAGGCTGACCCTCACTCTGCAGAACTACTGGAAGCACTCCTATTTTCAAAAAATAACCTCTGGATGTAGCACTGAGCATGTGCACTCAAATTCTCTGGCCGACTATGGCAAGGCATGTTCTGAGTGGAACATGTCCTGTTAAATCACTTTCAGGGTTTTGACAATCTTCTCATAGCCTAGGGTATCTTTATATAGTAATATAAGTTTAAGTATAATTCTTGAGTTTTTTTACCATAAGGTGCTATGTTGAACTTTCAGTGTCCAGTATGATGGAGTGTGAGGGTATTAACACCAAATATAACACTCCTGCTGACTTCCACATTCACACCTGAGACCATGTACCACTAACGAGTCACATGATACCAGGGAGGGAAAAGAAGTAATTGGGAACAATTTTGCCATTTTTATTTTAGACGTTATTATAACGAAGTTATTTTAAAGGAACAGCAAATTTACAACACTTCAGTCTTGTCCTTTGAAAAGCTATAATAAAATAGTTGCAAAATTGTGAGGGGTGTACTCACTTTTGTGAGATACTGTATATATTAGTGATTAGTGATACCAAAAGACTGCAGCATCAAACACACCCTTTTAAGACAAGAGACTGTCAAGTGCTTGTAATACAGCAGCTGCTGGAGCAAGTTAATACATTTTTTTAGATTAAAAATATTTTTTACCAATGTGTCAGTACACATATTCTGAGAAACCTGAGCTATGGTTTCATCTAGGAAATCCCCTGTCACAAAGACATTCTTACGAATGAGTCGGCAGGTGAGAAAATAATCTGATTTCTTATTGTATTTGGGATATGAAGATTTACATCCTAAACTGGAATAAGAATCTACATGATGAAGATTGACTGTGGCAGTTAAAAGGAATTTACACACTTACATTAACAGAGAGGTTATGATTCAGCCAATGCACTTGTTTCATTGCCCACAATATAACTATTTCTTACCTGAAAGAAATAGTCAAAATACACATTGAACTTGTTACAAATTCATAACAAGCTGATAACGAGTAGAAAGAAATAGTAATGTGTTGATTTTATTCAATTATTAGTATGATTTCAATACACATTAGTTGCACGTTTTTGACAGAACTGGTGCATTTTCAAAATGATCAAATGATGCATGTGATGTTGACACTAATAAGATGGATTAACCATAAGAATATCTGATGCAAACAAATGACAAATGGAAAAAGAGTCACTTCTTGAGGGTTGGTTCTGTAACATTACAGATGTCAGTATACGGTATATAAATGATACTAATAGCTTTTGTAAATTGTAAAAGAATTCATCCCTAATTATGATGTGATGTGATATGATTATGATGATTTATATCATAAATGGAACACATACTAAGCGCTAACCTTCCCATGCGCAGAATTCCCGGAAAAGTTTCTATTGTGGTAGCACTGTGTTTTGTATGAGACACAAATTTTGTGCTTGAACTTTGTTGCTGTTTAGGCTTTGGTCATAATAGTATCACAGAATCACAAACTGGCACAAAGATGAAGAAATCATGTCGTAAACACAATGTGGTGACCATATTTCCCTGTCTGCCAGTCTCACTAGAAAAATCATAATAACATAGAAATCTGGGATGGACAAAAAACAAAGAGAGCTCTCACCACTAACCCCAGACCTCTGCATCATTCCATTAACCAATCCAGCAAATTACAGAGAGGAGTGGATGGTGGGAAGCAGAGACTGCTGATTACAACTCTGTCCGAGACTATTTCTGTCCTCTGCCAGCGTGTTGTAGAGGGCGGAGATGGCTCATGTTCTCCTAAACTTTTTTTTTATTTTCCCTTTTTTATTAGTCTCACAGACATTTTCTTCAGGGGAAAACGATCATGACTGAAGTGGAAGTTCAGTGCAACTTGCTTGCTTTAATAAGTTCACAACTTTATCTTGTTAGTTCTAAATTTGCCTATGAATTCTCTGACACCATTATTATTTGTTTATTATTACAGTATATACTGTTCATTCTACAAATTACCTAATATGTTACAGTAAGTAGCTATGTATATTAATATTAATTGTAATGTACAAATTATTGTTAAAAAACATGGCAATTTTCTGTCTTAATTTGCAAACCCACCAACTAGCAACATCAAAGCCCTCTTTGTAGGAGTTTTGTGGATTGGGTTTCAGTGTCTGAGAAGCTGCCCACAAATCTACATGTGCAATGTCAAGCATCAACCACCATTGAACTGCATGGAGCATTTGAAGCGATGGAGCATTTTTGCTACTGATGAATCATGACACGCCATCCATAAATCTCTTGGAGTGAATAAAAATCGTAATGCTACTAGCATTAGAAAGAATTGTGTGCTTATAGCTTTGTGACTCTTTCCTGATTCAATATCCAAGGTGTGGTCTATAATAATGTTTAACGTTAGAAAATGACTGGGCTGTAAATAGCCTTGGTATTAACCTCACCCAGCAACTTTGAAGTAAATTGGAAGCTAACATTATTGACCGGCCTTGTTAATGTCCTTGTGGCTGAAGTAAAGTGAGTCCCAAAAGTTATGCTCTGAAATCAAGTGGAATGTCTTTCCAGAAGAATGTAATTGGCCATAGCAGTGATGAGGGGCCAACTCTGTATTGATGCTTATGGTTGCAGAATGAGATATTTCAGTATCGGCTGTCCACAAACTTAAGGCCATACGGTGTATAATCTGATCTTGTTAGAGCTTTCTTTTCTATTCTATGTAAACTGAAAGTGATGGGCCAGTTACATACTCAAGAGAGAACCCATAATTATGACTTCCCAAATGGGAAAAGTCTCTTCTTTTTACATGTACTCTACTTGCTCACATCTACTTTCCAAACTTTTTATGAAGGACAGAATCATGTTGTTGTTGCCCTAGGCATTGGGCTACCATCTCATGATCTCTCTCTAATTGTTGCTTGAGTTTATCTTTATCTTTTTAATTATTTGAGGTTTTGAGAATAATCTCTGCTGTAGTGCAGTTGATGCCCTACTTTCCCCCTACGTTAACACAATTTATAATATGACCTACTTAACTTTACAATTGCCCCAAAACTTCACACATTGTCCTAACTTACCTCTCATAGCAAAATACCAAATATTTACTAAAGTTTCTTGTTTGGACACTTTCATATACAAAGTTCATGTTTCCAATTTTCAACAAAGCTAAGGGGAATAACCCAACCAAGAGAAATTTAAATAAAACAATACAATTCAGAGGTGCTACCAAATAAATAATGATCTGGTCTTTTTAGATAAATAAATCCTGGAAATCTTGGAACATTATCAGTGTAGTGCTGATTAGTTTTAAATATTGGTCAGATTTGATGGATGCTACAAATTAAAGAATTTAGACCTGTTATCACTTTCTCTAAGCACTGGGTAAAATTAGGGACAACGATCTCAGATATGTGCAATTGTATTGTACTATTATACTGTAGTTAAAAATCCCAGGCCATTGTGTTTACTAAATTTATTTTAAATAGCTTTTGAATACAACTGCTCAAAAGGTCACAAACTTTATCTGTCCGAGTTGAGGAATGCAGTCTCGGCTTAAATCTGGTGTGGTGAACTCTGGAAACTATGATTGAACATAGAATGTGATTTGTGATTATAGTATACATTCAATGTAAAACATTGCTTTGTTAAAATCTTAAGTAAAACCTTACTTACAGTTCAAGAAAGAATAATTACAAGAATAATAAATTCAATTGCTCTGAGCAATGCTTTTGAAACAAGATTATTTGCTGTTTAATCAGTAAAAAAAAACATTTGTGTTAGTGTGATTTCTACAGGCATTAATGACATACTCTCAAGATGAGTTCATTTTTATATTGAATTATATAAATATGAAGTATATAGCAGCCTTATAAGTATGTTGCAGCATTTACATATATTAAAAACTAGGACCTGAAGTATTCATGAACTGGGCCAATAGTTCAGTAATCTACTATGCCATTAATCAACACAGTTTGGTGAATTCCATCTAACATACTCAGTTTAAAATGATATGCTTTCATGTGGTGGATTGGTTTCCTGTGTTATATGGAGGTAGGCTCCGGAGCTCCTGCAACCATGACTAGGGAAAAACTTCAAAGAGCTAAAACATCAATAAGAATTATATGCAAATGAAAGTGAATGTTGCATTTCATTTAAACTTTTTACACCAGGTTATGAGGAAACACCATGGAAACGCAGTATTTAAGTATTAACAATGTTAAATATAAAGGGAAATTACCATTGGCATGGGCAATAATATATGATATCTTTTTTAAGGAGTGGCTACCCATTTATCCAGGCTTGAATCCATGCTAGAAGTATATCAACAATGGCTGGGGTTTTTCCATCAATGCACCACTTGACATTCGTATTGTTATGAACCCTGGATTGAACCCAGGGCCTCTGACACTGCCACTTCCAGCAGCTCATTCTACGTAGCCAAAAGATACAAATAAACAAATGCTTATCTAAGTAAATTCCAAAAATGACCAGGATGAAGGACACCAGCAGACCACAAACCTAGGTCTCTGCAGTTGTGAGCTAGCATGTTAGACCGCTGGATCACCTGAGTTTTATAATAAATATTATGCATTATGAGAGAGTCTGTCTGGACTCCCATCTGTGTGGAGTTTGCATGTTCTGCATGGGTTTCCTTCCGCATTCCACATGCCATGTGTTTTCTCTCGCATTCATGTTTGTTGAGGATTGTTATAAAAAATACATATTAGTGTTTATTTAAGCTCATATATATATATATATATATACACAAAAAAAATTTCCTGCAAAGAATGGAGAGGTCATTTTTCATTTTTAACGTAGGTACAGTTCAGCTGTGAGAAATAAAATTAAATAATTAATTAGCATTTTATTTAGTATATAGTAAAACTTCTGGCTCTCACAGACCTGTTACTTTGTAATTAAGAGGCACTCCTGTTCTGCACTCTTTACCTTTATTAATTGTGTCTGTTTGAACTCGGTACCTGTATAAAAAGCACCTGTCCACACACTCAATCAATCACACCCAAACCTCTCCACCATGCCCAAGACCAAAGAGCTGTCTAAGGACACCAGTGACAAAATTGTAGACCTGCACAAGGCTGGGATGGGCTACAGGATAATAAAGAAGCAGCTTGGTGATAAGGCAACAACTGCTGGTGCAATTATTAGAAAATGGAAAACACACAAGATGACTGTCAATTTTTCTTGTTCTGGGGCTCCATGAACGAGCTCACCTCGTAGGGTAAGCAGGATTCCGAGAAAGGTCAGGAATCAGCCCAGAATCACATGGGAGGTCCTGGTCAATGACCTGAAGAGAGCGGTGACCACAGTCTCAAAGATGACTGTTAGTTAAACACTACACTGTCATGGATTAAAATCTTGTAGGGCACGCAAGGTTCGCCTGCTCACACCAGCAAGGCAGAGAGGCAGTTTGTCGACAAAATGCATGAGAAAATTATTGAAAGGTTAAAAAAAATATTTTTCAAATAAATATTGGAAGGCATTCACATATTTCTTCCTCTACAGTGTGTAATATCATTTACCAATTCAAGGAATGTGAAGGAATTTTAGTGCATAACGGGCAAGGGTGCGAGCCTAAACTAAAAACCCATGATCTCCAACCACTCAAATGGCACTGCATCAAGAACTTATATTCATATTAACTTTGGATAACCTTTGTCAAACATTACAATATACATGCAATTGTATACACATCACATTCACAAATGCCACTTTGGTGTAAACAAAAGAAGTAACGTTGTCTGTCTCAGATGTACCTGGGATGGACCATCACACATTGTAAATGTGTTTTGTGGTTAGACAAATCAGCAGTCAAGATCTTTTTTTGACAAAATGGATGCTGTGTGCTCCGAAACAAAGACATATAGGACAATTCAGACTGTTATCAGTAACACGTTTAAAGACCAGAGTCTGTCATGTTATGGTTTTATGTCAATGCCCTTGTACATTGAGATTTCAGAGAAACATATGCTGTCTTCAAAATTATGCACACTGCTTAAAAAAATTAAGGGTTATTTTGTTAGTTTTTGTACGAGGTATTTTTAGGCAATATATTTTTAGGGTTATCCTAACACAACAATGCACAACCACATACTGTACGTATTACAAAGACACGGCAATGAAAACGTGGATACAGGTACTGGACTGGCCTGTCTGCATTTTTGCAGTTTTGTTATCCCAAACGGATTCAAACTTATTCAGACCAAATCCTAAAGTACCGAAACAGTGTAATGTTATTCGCTTATTTGGACCAAAATTCCGCTTAATCGGATCAAAGAACGTGAGAGCAAATAAGAAAAAGTCGCCACCTAGCGGATGCAAAGCGGGTCAGCAATTTATGTGAAGATTTTTGGGATCCCCAGGAGAATTTATGCTTTTATCAAAGGTCAGAAAATCCGAAAAGTTGTGTTGACAAGAGCAAAACCAGCGGGAGGTGAC
>JAVSBV010038519.1:0-11357 GCA_033117975.1 Parotocinclus spilosoma
TTGTAAAGCTGCTTTTAGACAATGCTCCATTGTAAAAAGCGCTGTATAAATAAATTTTGATTGATTGATTGATTGATGTGAAACACCATGTTAGATTATCAGAACCCCAGCATTTGGAGTGATATGAATACTTGAACCAATGACTTGCACTGACAATGGCACAACCCCAATTCAAATGAAGCTTGGATTTTGTGTAAAACATAAATAAAAACAGAATATGATGATTTGCAAGTCCAACAGTTTAAGAGCATTTCTCATTGTGCAATTGCAAGGAATTTAGAGATTTCATCATCAACAGTCCATAATATTATTAAAAGATTCAAAGAATCTGAAAAAATCTCTGCAAGTAAGTGGCAATGCCGAAAACCAACATTGAATACCCATGATCTTCGATCCCTCAGGTGGCACTGCATTAAAAACCGACATCATCCTGTAACAGATATTACCACATGGGCTCAGGAACACTTCAGAAAACCACTGTCACTGAACACAGTTTGTCACTCCCATCTACAAGCACAAGTTAAAACTTAACCATGCAAAGCGATTGATTGGCATTGATTTTAAAATAAATTAATATTTGCAAAAAATTTTTAAAGTTTTTACATTTGAACATAAAATAAATATATTGTCTTTGTAGTGTATTCAATCGAATATAGGTTGAAAAGGATTTGCAAATCATCGTGTTCTGTTTTTATTTATTTTTTACACAACGTCCCAACTTCATTGGAATTGGGGTTGTGGTTGAGGAGTATAATACTCACAGCATTGATTCCTGAGAACTGCTGAGAAAGGTTCATAACAATGGCAATGATGAGGGGCTGCCGGTAGATTGGGTTGCGAAATAGCTCAAGAAAGGACACCTTTTTCTCCATTTCCACTTTCATGGCCTCCTCCTTCATCTCCTGAACATCCTGCTCCACATCCTCGCACCCAAAAAGACGTTCCAGCACTGACACACAGAGTAAAATAATAAGGGCTATTTATTTAAAAACTGTTGTATTAACATCTGTTTGTATTCAGGTATGTGCCATTGAATAACCACCCAGTCCATGTCCTTTAGCTTTATTGACCAAGATCTTGACCAAAGTTCTTATCATTTATTACAAAAAAAAGGCTGTTTTTAACTCCAGATGTTGCAGTCCTAAACAGCTGGTGACCTCAACAACCAGTCAACACAGTTGCTCCTAGTAAATCATTTTCAGTGTAACTTCATTAATTGTTGTGTGTTTGCTTGCTCGTTAGCTCACGTTTGGACTAGAGACTGTCCTAAGTCGGTCAGACTTTTTTGTGTGTGTATGACTTTCTGCTACTTATATGTAACAAAGTATAAATTCATTTTTGCATTTGTCTGTTATTCATTCATTAAGTGTATTCAATGTATTTTTAATGTTAGTGTAATTATGTTATGCACTGCAGAGAAAGAAATATGCAAATCCCTTCCAAACTAGCTTTAAGAGGTACATTTTTAAACATTTTAATAATTTTCTCATGAATTTCTTGACAAACTGGAGATCCTCTGCTCATATTTTCTCATCAAATACTCAGCCTTTCCTGGATTCTGCTTTTTACCAAATCATTATTATAATCACCTGTTAACATCACCTGTTTGAGGTCTTAATTGCACCTGTCCAAACTTTTTTTAAGAAAGTCTTGCAGGCCAGAAATGCAAGTATGGATGTTTATTAACAAAAAGAAATGATGACCAGACATGAAATATATCAGGTTCATAGCTACTGTTTGAACAGTCATGGAAGCCAAAGTAAATGTAAGATGCACTGTGTGTATTTTTAATATGCGTTTTCCTGTTTTATTTTTGTTGTTGTTTGTAAATAATGTCTGTTTATGCCGTAGTTCAATCTTGTTGTAACAGGGTTGTAACAGTACATTATTGTATCTTCTATAAATATTGCGAGTTTCCATAAATTAAAAAAATGTGTATAACAGTTTAGGCTCGGGATGCAGTGTAGATGGTAGCGTTCCACTCGCGTTTTCATCTGTATCTCCAATTGCATTGTTCAAGACCTTACCATGAAGACTTACTAGTCACTATGACATGAACTTCTGTAGTTGCTTTGATTTGAGTGAGGAGGCGATCAATACCTTTGCGAGCCTTGTCCTCCTGCTTCAAGTTGATGAGTAGGTATCTGGGGCTCTCCGAGCAAAAGAGCAGCATAATGCCCTGCACTACTGCAGGCAATACTGTCAGTGCCAGCAGCAATGGCCACAGATGTTGAGAACCCAGTAAATTTGGAATGCCTAAAATCTGAAATGAAATAACGCCAACACATATACCTCTTAAAAAATGTTATAAAAATGATATATATGAAATATCACATAACAGCATTGTTCTCCCTCTGTCTGCAAAGTATTCCTCTGGCTATCTGGATTTCCTCCAATATTTCAACTTGCATCAGGGTAGTTGGCACCTCTAAAGTGTCCCAGTGTAAATGTTTGGGTACATGTACCCATAGGGATTGGCACCCTGTTTAGGGTTGGTTCCCATTTTTTTGCTACCAGTTAGGCCGTGAATTGGCCTAAGCAGGTATAGAAATATGAGTGAACGAGAGATGACTGTTGCCACTACGACAGTCCTTCTGCTCAATTTTGCAACTTCACTATAGGGTCAGGCACTGATAGTGGAGGGCTGGCTTACTTATTAGGAAAGTGAAAACCTATGAATGTTTCTACCCTGCCACTGTTGTCTGTGAAGGTGCCATTTATTTGCTTCATGTGTGAACCTGTTACAGTAAGTATTAAATTAAATCAGAGCTACTCTTTGGTTGAAAGTGCTCACATAGTGTATATCAAGGTATAAAGTAAAACATAGCCACCCCCAATAACACTCCAAAAGGCCACCCTCACCAATTATGTACAAATGTTTTACCTGTGCTACAAGAATGCCCACAACAGTTCCTAACTGATGCAGGGTCCCGAAAGCTCCTCTTAGGGCCGTTGGTGCAAGCTCTCCCACGTACATGGGTGTTAGGCCCGAGCAGAGGCCGCAGTAAGCACCAATGACCAAACGACCAAGAATCACCATTTCATATGAGTGTGCCACACTGGAAAATCCCATCAGCCCCCCTCCGATCAGAGCCAGGACATTGCAAAAAAGCATAGACTTACATCTGCATGTGGGTGAAAGAGGCAGAGAGAGGAAAGAAAGTTGGATTGGTTAAGAATTTAGCAATGTACGGTTGTGGAAGGTGGTTGCGGTTAGTATGAGTTTAGTGAGCTTGCCAGGAGAAGTATCCTGTTTTAATTCTTAATGTTAAACAGTTACATGTAAATTGTACCCACCAATATAATTCCATAAGCTTCTCTAATAATAGGCAAATTCTCAAGACAGTCTTTGCTGTGAAGATGTAACTATTCTGCGAATTGTTAAAATGGCAAACAACTAATGGCTTACAACAGATTCCACTAGGCTGCAGTCTTGCTCTCCCCTTAAACATTTTTGTTTCACCACACTTTAATATGTTATGTGAGTAATCTATGTTAGAACAAAGGCAATGATGGCCATAAATGCATAATGCTTATCACAATAAAAATGCAAATATAAAAAATAGTATTGCTCCTTAAATGTATATCATTGCAGACAGTATGAACACACAATATTTAATGTTTGTCTGATCAATTTCACTTCATTTGTTAATAAATATCCAATCCCACTTTTCAGGCCTGCAAAAGATTTATGGCTAGTAATGAGGTAAAAAAAAAACTAAATAATTATGTGATTTCATATAGGTGATGTCATCCATTAATTGTAATAATGGTTTGGTTTGGTTTGGTATCCATAAAAGGCTGAATCTTTGAAGAACAAAAATGGGAAGAAGATTTCCAGTTAACTGGACTAAATTATTATTAAAAGTTGCGAGAAAATTATTGAAGGGTTGAATAACAATGTTCCTCAGCATACGACTAGAAGGGATTTAAATGGTTCTTCATGGAACATGGATTTTCTTATGCATTTGTTGAAAATCTGGGGATCCTCTGTCCATCTTTTCTCCCCAAAGACTCAGCCTTTTCTGGATGATGCTTTTGTACCAAACCATGATTATAATCACCTGTTGACATTGCCTGTTTTAAATCACATAATTATTTTGTTGGCTTTTTTTATGCCATTAGCCCCAAATCGCCCCTGGCCCGTTTTTTTGGGGAACTTGTTGCAGTCCTGAAATGTAGGAATTGATGTTTTCTTAAGAAATGAAAGGCAACTAAAAACAAAACATGTAATATCTCAAGTTCAAACTGTTTGCATTTAAGTAAAAGTCAAAGTAAATGTGAGGAACACTGTGCTTTCTTAATTAGCATTTTCCATATAGTCCAATTTTTTCTGATTTATGGCTAAGATAAAATGTATGTAAATAACCTTAAGTATCATTACATCTGTATGTGCAGAAGCTTTACAATGAAAGTACATCATATGTAGTATGCAATTTACTATGAGGATGATTAACTGTTACTTTTGGGTTTGAGTCAATGGTCCATCCTTTGTGTGCACATTTAATTTGGTAGAGCACCTTAAACCCATTTTAAAACACTTTTTAAAACCAACTGTTGCGTCACACCTTCAAATTTAATGAAACCAGCTATTAGAAAGGAAAAAAAGTTTGTCGACCAGAAGGATAATTTTAAACCAGAGTTTACAAATGAAGGCATAGACTTTAAAATAAATTAGCCCTGCTTTCTTCTTACATACAGTGGGAGGTTTGAGATCACTAATGAAAGTTGTTGTTTGGATCTTTGTGGGGAAAAATTTGTACTGCAGCATGATACTGTCCCAAAATAAATTTGAATGCTTTTCAAATGTAGTTCACTTTTCTCCACAGACTGAAGGCAGGGAAAGGCAAAAAATTAGGACATTTACATTACATTTACATTTACAGCATCTAGCAGACGCCCTTATCCAGAGAGCGACTTACAACTTATACAATCTTAGAATTCAAGCAATGGTGGGTTAAGGGCCTTGCTTAAGGACCCAACTGGGGCAGCTTGGCAGAGGTGGGATTTGATCCCTCGGCCATAAGGTCCAGAGTCCAGTACCTTAACCGCTAGGCTACCACAGTCCGTCACTACGGATATAGTACACATCACTAAATGCTCATGCTGGGATAACTGGGATAATGGATCATGGATCTTCCGATTTTACAAAAACACCACAAAAGGCATAAAATGCTATTAAATTCTTCCTCAACTTTTAACTGAAGTTGTTATGCTGATTATATGAATTGCAGTTAAACACATCATATTCAATTGTAGATTAAAAAAAATAAAAGAAGCTATTAACAATTTTCATTAGTGCTCTCAGACATTCAGCCCCCACTGAGGTTTTAAGATCTGATCAAAAGCAGGTGATCTTTGCTTTAATACACTGTTTCTGTGTAAAGTTACTGTAGGTTCTCCATGTGTCTCCTCCAATACATGATCAGTACATGATACATACAATAGTGGTGCTATCAGTATACCAAATAGTAAAGAGTCATGTTTACTTTAAATAACTACTTTTTAATTTTGCAGTTCCGTGCTGCAATGTAAAGGTATGTTAATGCAAATATGGCTGCCAGTACTTTACAGTACTATATAAAGTAAATGTTTTAAAAACATGTGCAGTGTGTGCTGTCTGCATTATGGTCCCTACTGGGGGTCTGTCTTACTCTAACTATTAGAAAAAAATCAGTAACTCACCTTCCAAACTTGTCAACCAGGGCCCCTACACATAAGGAACCAATCATTCCACCAACACTGAATATAGCTACAGTTAAACCCCACAGTTTAGTAACAGTGCAGTCATCCATGTCTTTTCCATATCTGTCCAGATATGAACTCTTAAAAAAGTCCTTCACAAGCTTTAATGCATCAGTGGGTCAAATGTAGAAAGAGAGGAGACAGAAAGTGATGTTAACAAGCAAACACAAATATGCAAATAAAATAAACACAAGTACATAACTTTTAATGTGCTGTTTGAATATTATTCAATAGTCATGTATTAATGTTACTGTATTAATGCTTTTAATACTGTAGGTGGTGTTAGTTTTGTACCTTATCAGGTGCATTGATGACTCCTATGTTAAAGCCAAACTGCAGAGAGCCAATGATTGCAGTGCACACACAAAATATCAAGTGGCAACTTATGCTTCTTTCCTGCAAATGAGATGAATGAACAAGTGAAGGAGACAAGTAAGAACAGTGTAAGTGGACATTGGAGGATACAAAGGGTTGGATCTGACTATTTGAGTATTCGGATATTCGTGCAATGAGTAAGCATTCGGGTTTTCATTTTGGTATTCAAGTATTCATTTTTTTTCTCATTACCGCCATGATGATGTGTTTATTCGCTGCTGTATTACCAATTTGTACCTACAGATGAGACTTTTACATTGACAACCTGTTTAGAACTGCGAATGCAAAACGGTAAAAGAAGAGTTATGGAGGTGTTGCCGATTTCATACTGTGGATTAAACGGTGATTTTCTGTTATGATAACTTGACAACTAATTAAGCAGCCTGTTTTTGCTTGGCAGCCTTTTTAAATTTTTTTAAAGTGACTCAACGCCACATTATTTGCACATGCTTGTAAAGGATAAAAATAGCTCAAACTCAGAATAAAGTAAAAAAAAATGAAGACTTGGGATTTGAACCAGTCACCACTTGTGAGTGAGTGTAAGAGTGTAGATACCAATATAATACAATATGATTAATAAAATAACAAAAATAGAATCAGCTACATTAGGCATTTCCTTGAAATGAAACAATCGAAAACAAAAGACTTTATTTAGGACACAGACAATACAACCAAGGACAACTATCAGACTTAATACACTCGGTAGCTGGACTGGTTACCGTGGTAACAAGTGCCAGCATAAAAAAGGAGCTAAATGCCGCACAACAGGGCAGTGGGTTACTGCTTGGCTGATTTGCCTTTCGAGAATTTCCGTGGATTTGATTTGAAAAAAATTATGCTTTGAATATTCGCTACCAATCAGAGATGAGTATCTGGAGCTCAAAAAAAGGATATTCGGTCCAGCCGGAGGAAAGCTGGTACCCTCCCACAGTCCAAAGACATGCTAATGGATTATGCTAAATTGTGCCGATCTGAGTATGTAGGACTAATTGTGATATAACCTTATAACCTGATATAACAGGTAATGTCAATAGCTGAATGTAATCATGATTTGCTACAAAGGCAGTTTTTAAGAAGAAAAGGTGGATCACTGCATTGCATCAAGTACTGCCATTTAACAGTAGCTGACATAGAGAGCTGCATTCAGAAAAGCCACTTAAAACTTTATTGTGCAAAAAAGAAGCGTTCTGTTAACCATGTCCAGAAGCAGTGTCAACTTCTCTGGGCATGAAGGCGTGAGTTGACACTGTGATAACTCAATGGAAACATGTATTGTGGTATTAGACTTAATACATTTAAATGTTTTTATATAATGTTATTTATTTTTATTACCCAAAAGAAGATGGGTTTCCCTTCTGAGTCTGGTTCCTCTTAAGGTTTTTTCCTCAGAGAGTTTTTCCTTGCCACTGTCGCCATTGGCTTGCTCATTAGGGAATTCATTTGTGACACTTGTTTATATATCAATGTAAATCTGCTTTGTGACAATGTCTATTGTAAAAAGCGCTATACAAATAAAATTGAATTGAAATTGATTTGAATTAAAAAGAATTAGTAGTCGAGACATTTTTGTAAGAAATAGACGACATAAAAAAAGGACCATCCAGGCTATTATCAGCTACAAGTCCAAAACCCATGTCATGGTATAGGGTTGTGTTGGTGCTCTTGATGGCATATTAAATGCAGTGCATTAAGATTTTAAAGCAACATATGCTGCCTTCAAGATGTCATCTTTTCTGGGAATCCATGTATTTTCCACAATTCAATGCAAAACCACATGCTGCACAAATAAATGCATAGCTGTGAAAGAACAGGGTATTGGGCTGGCCTGCCTACAGTCCTGATATCAACCAATTAAATGAAGTTCACCACACAAAACATTAAATATATTGGGTTCATATTTTCTACAATGTAACAAATGTAATGTATTTATTATGCATTTTTTTCATATTGTAGATTAATTAAACTGTACTATGGTACACACAACTGTCACAACACAAACATTTTTGCAGCCATTACCATATTACCACTGTTACAAAATTCTGGAAATTTAGAAGATTCAAATTTCTGCACATCCTGTTTTAGTGGAAATACTTCTCTATTTCAGCAGGCATGAGTGTCATAACTTTGCTGAAATAATTTAGACATGATCATATGACAGAAAAAGTTGTGTTTAAAAGTTTGTGTGTGTGTGAAAATGTTGGTTATAATCAAACAAAAAATGTACAGTATGTCACAAAAGTGAGTATACTCCTCACATTTTTGTAACTTTTTATTATATCCTTTCATGGGACAACACTGAACATATGACACTTTGATACAATGTAGTACTTTGATGTGCCTTCAAAATCACAACACAGCCATTAATGTCTAAATCACTGGCAACAAAAGTGAGTACACCCCTAAGTGGAAATGGCCAAATTGTGCCCTATTAGCTATTTTCCCTCCCTGATATAATGTGACTCGTTAATGTTACAAGGCAGGTATGTTAAATTTGGCGTAATCACAAGTCCAGGAGAGTGTCACAGTCAGAGCACACTCACACGACCATACACGACAAGGACAAACTAAGATCTTCTATTCGTTTCTCCTCAGACACTTAGCCATTCATGGATACTGATTTTGTTCCAAATAATTATTATGATCAACTGATAGAAATGACATCATTGTTTGTTTTTTTATTTACTACTAGCTCTAAATTGCTCCTGCCCCCACTTGTGCTGCAGGCCTAAAGTGATGTTTATCATCAAATGAAATGAAGTTAACCAGACAAAACATGAAATCAATCCAATTAATTCTCTCTGCAGTCAAATAAATGGAACTGTAAGGAACACTGCATTTTTTTAATGTCATTTACACTCTACATTTTTTATATTTGTCCCAATGTTTCTGATTTGGGGTTGTAATGGGAACAGACTACATAACCAGATACATTGTTATGAGTCAATAACAATGTTTACTGCATAGTCAATGGGTATTGAATTGAGGCTATGCCATTATGTAAAAGGTTCTCTTTCAGACTCAACTTTAATGCATCTATAAGAACGTCGTTGTAGACGTCGTTTTATGGACCATGGTCATGCAGGGTGTCATCCTGCATAATGAAGATTTTCAAATTTTTTAAAGAAATACATCTTTGGTGCAGCTGACCGAAAACCCAATACCTTCAATTTTGAACCTAGTAATTCCCTAAACAGGTCATTTACTTCTGGGTTTATTATTAGATGACCAGGCGCTCAACATTTGGATCAGTGTTGTTTTCCACATCTTGATCTGCCTCATCTAGGCTATGGTGACTTCAGATCTAGCAAACTGTCATCATCATGTGTCACCAGTTTCATGGCTGAAGGCATATTGGTGTATTCAATAGAGCTCTTATTTTTAGTACAGAAGTTAGATACATCAGACAGAGGTTTTTTACATGGTCCTTTTGTTTTCGCCACATCATTGAGATTGCAAAGGGCACTGACTTCCAAGTTGCTCTGAGCCACACTTTCAGGATGACTGGACATGTTGCAGAAGTATGGTCTGCACTTGGGTCCCCCAGTGTGTTACAGCATGTTATAATTCCTTCTGACCCGCAGAAATGACAAATTAATTGCAATCACATTTCCACAGAACAATCCAACAATGGAGCAAATAATAACTCTTCACAAACCTTTGTACAAACAGCCATCACAAGTGAACCTACTTTAAACTAAATGTAAGCTTAACTCTCACCTAACATACCATGCAAGCCCTGCCAAAGAGAACAGTTGTGTTTTTCAATAAAGGTATTCTGGTTAATTAGCAAGGTCATACAAATTCTTGTACATATGTTATATACTGTTGCATACTGGTTAGTGCAGGAGTGGTGCTGGTTTTAACTGGTGAACTCAAATGGTCTTGCTAGTACAGCAGCTTGACCCATATATCAGGTTTTAATAAAAAATCTGCTTTGATATTTTTTAGCAGGGTGTAAATGTGTCACTTGTCCTGTTGTGTTCCAGGGTTGTCATGTACGGGTACCCCAGTATAATGGTCATGTAAATATGTGTAATTGGTGTAAATTCTTTTTTTTATTCATATTGTACCTTTTTACAGTAGCTTTCAAACGTCAAAGTGGATATCACTCTAATATCACTCTAGCTAAGTTATTAGCATTTATGGAGAAATGCTGACTATAGGATCAGGAGATGTTCATAATGGATAACTAGTATGACTGCTGCGTAATGTTTTAATGTGAAGTGGCAGAAGGTCCAGAGTTCAAGTCCCACCTCTTCAAAGCTACCACTGTTTGGTCCTGCAATTGTAAGATTGGATCTGTTTTAAATAGCTCTGGATAAGGACATCTGCTAAAAGATGTATAGTACGTATTACAACCTCAATTCCAATACAGTTGGGATGTTGTGTAAAACATAAATAAAAACAGAATATGATGATTTGCAAATCCTTTTCGACCTAAATATAACTGAATACACTACAAAGACAAGACATATAATAATCAAACGGATAAGCGTTGATGTTTTTTGGGGGTTTTTTTGTAAACATGCACTCATTTTAATTTGAGGCCTGGAGCGTATTCCAAAAAAGTTGGGACAGGGGTAAAAAAAGACTGGGAAAGTTGAGGAATGCTCAAAACACACCTGTTGGAACATTCCAAGGGTGAACTGGTTTACATCTACATTTACGGGATTTAGCAGATGCCCTTATCCAGAGCAACTTACAACTTATACAATCTTACAATTCAAGCAATGGTGGATTAAGGCCCTTGCTTAAGAACCCAAATGTGGCAGCTTGGCAGAGGTGGGATTTGAACCCAAGACCTTCAGGTCCAGATTCCAGTGCCGTAACCGCTAGGCTACCACAGTCCCGTGGTTAATTGGAAACAGGTGAGTGCCATGATTGGGTATAAATATATCCATCCATATACCTAGAGGAACGTCATCTACAGTCCATAGTATCATTCAAAAAGATTTTAAAAATCCGGACAAATCTCTGCAAGTAAGCTCGAAAACCTAAAGGTGGCAAAAGGTGGAAAAGTGTCTGGTGGTTTGACATGTCCACATTTCAAATTGATTTTGGAAATCATGTACGTTGTGTCTTCCAGGCCAAAGAGGAAAAGGACTGACCGGATTTTCATTACCGCAAAGTTCAAAAACCAGTATCTGATGGCATGGGTAGCTTGCACATCTGTGAAGGCACCATTAATGCTGAAAGGTACATACAGGTTTTGGAGCAACATATGCTGCCATCCAAGC
>JAVSBV010038528.1:0-11357 GCA_033117975.1 Parotocinclus spilosoma
AGTTTACATACCCTGGCAAAATTTGTAACTTATTTGCAGTTATTAAGAGAATATGAATGATAATACAAAAATCTATTCTTTTATTCATGGTTAGTGGTTTGGTGAAGCCATTTAGTAGCAAGCAATTGTGTAGGAACTACCCAAATCACCCTGATCAAAAGTTTACAAACCCTGCAAGTTTTGGCATTATAACATACACACAAATTGACATATGCAGGTTTAAATTACTAAAAGTAAACATCCTCACCTGAGATGTATTTGCTTGTAATTAGTGTGTGTGTGTGTGTGTGTGTGTGTGTGTGTGCGCGTATAAAAAGTCAGTAAGTGTATGGGATCCTGACAGACCCCTGGATGTTTCATCCAGTGTTAGGCCATGGGGAAAGCAAATTAATTATCAGAGGATCTGCGAGAGAAAGTAGTTGAACTTTATAAAACAGGAAAAGGATATAAAAAATATCCAAGGAATTAAGAATGCAAAATTAAGAATGTTCAAACTCTAAGAAGTTGAAAATTAGGGATTTTGTTGAATCCAAGTAGACCAACAAACATTTCAGCAACAGCTGCCAAGGAAAATTGTTCGGGATGCAAAGAAATACCACAAATAATGTACAAATATCATACAGGACTCTCTTAAAAGTAATATTGCTGTTTCATGATGGACAATAAGGAGGCACTTGGAAAAAAAAAGGGGCAGCATGGTCGAGTTGCAAGAAAGACATTACTTCTCAAAAGCCACAAAGCAGCTGGCTAACAATATACCAGAGAGCACAAAGACAAACCTCAACATTTCTGAAACAAAATTATTTGGACTAATGAAATTTTGAAACTTTTTGGCCACAACTATAAACTATAAAATGTATTGGGGATGTGTGAGCTACACAGGCACAGGGAGCTTGGTTAAAATTGATGGCAAATGCAGCATTTTATTTTATCAGAAAATACTGGAGGGAAATTTGCACTCATCAGCCTGGAAGCTGCACATGGGGGCCAAGTCGGCCTGTCATTGGCTACAGCAAAAAAAAGCGAAGGCTCTGGAGTGGCCATCTCAGTCTCCTGACCTTATTATAATTGAGTCATTATGGGAAATCTCAAACATGCCGTTTAATGCAAGATGAACCAATAATTTACAGGACTGTAGGCATTTAGCCAAAAAGAATGGGCAGCTTTTACCATCTGAAAAAATTAGGGGCTTCATCCACAACTACCACAAAATGAGGCAAAAAGGAGGCAATACACGGTATTAAGAAGTAGGGTATATCAACTTTTGATCAGGCTGATTGGGTAGTTTCAGTTGTTAATGAGATTTCAAAAGGGCAAACACAATTGTTTAATAATAAATGACTTCCAACCACTAACCATATTGCAATTCACAATTGTTCAGGCTCTTACACATACCTGGTAATTTTGAAGATGCGCAGTAGGCGCACACAACGCAAAACTGAAATGCCTAAAGGGGACATGATCTTCGTTTCCACCAGGATGGTCTCCAGTATCCCACCACACACCACAAACCCATCAAATCGGTTAAAAAGTGAAACGAAATATGCCTGCAAGCCCAAACTGTACATCTTCAGAAGCATTTCCCCAGTGAAGAGAGCCAGCAGGACTTTATTGGCAATATCTAGGAGCAAGAAAGTCAAAGCTATAAATTTAAAGCTATAATATTACACCAAGCAAACAACCAAATAAATAAAATATAATTTTGACACAATTTATCATAATGAATTGTTTTCACAAATACATTCATGCAAACCTGTAGTCAAAAACGCAGTAGGATAGATGAATGTGAGAAAGTGAAGTGTATTTCTGAAGTTGATGTGATTGCAATGTAGCTGTCTTTAACTTTTAAAGTAATTAAGAATAGGCCTCTAATAACATTCTACTTGAGGTGTGACACCAAAAATATTGTGAAATAGTGGTGAAGATGAATGTGTTATAACGTTAAATGTACTTGTACAAACTACATGTACTTTGAATTTAATTTCATTGACAGTATGAACCTGAAATATTTTGTTTTGTCTGGTCAATCTCAATTCATTTGTTAATAAAGCCATACTTCTTTAATTGCTTGTTCCTTGGATGTCCCTACTTAAAAATCTACTGAAGAGAGAGACTATGTGGAATCAATACAAGGAAGGAGGAAGAAATTAAAATACATTTTTATTTAAAAATAAATAGTATTTAACCTACAATTAAATTAAAGTGAATATGGAAAAAAATTAAATGAACAGAAGAAAACCATTGGCTCTCCACCGGAGGGATTTTTTCCTTCAAATATGATCGGCGGTGGATCCGCGAAACAAACAATAAAAAAATTCTGGCCTAGACATCCATTCCTGCTTTTCAGGCCTGCAACACATTCCAAAAACAGTTGTGACAGCGTCAATCCAGAGCTATTAATAAAGTTTTCAAACAGGTGATGTCAACAAGTGAGTGCATGACTTGAGTCTTTGATGAGCAAAGATAAAAAGAGAATCTCCAGTTTGTCAACAAAATGCACAATAAAATTATTTAAATGTACCTCAAAGAAACACTGGAATGGATGTGCATGTTTCTCCCTCTACAGTGCATAACAAAATTAAACAATTCAATTCACAATTAAACTAACCATACAAAAAAACTCTTGCAAGGAAAAAGGAATGCAGTCCTGAACTGTCTCCAATAAAAAATGTACAGTGTGTACGGAAATTATTCAGACCCCTTTACATTTTTTACTACAGTATTTGTTTCATTGCAGCCATTTGCTAAAATCATAAAAAATCATTTTATTTCTTATTAATGTACACTCAGCATCCCATCTTGACAGAAAAAACAGACATGTTAAAACGTTTGCAAATGTATTAAAAAATATAGAGCCTTTGCTTAGACCCTTTGCTCAGTATTTATTATAAGCAGCTTTTTGAGCTAGTACAGCCATGAGTCGTCTTGGGAATGATGCAACAAGTTTTTCACACCTTGATTTGGGGATTCTCTGCCATTTTTCCTTACAGATTCTCTCTAGTTCTGTCAGGTTGGATGGTGAACGTTGGTAGACAGACATTTTCAGGTCTCACCAGAGATGCTTAATTGGGTTTAGGTCAGGGTTCTGGATGGGCCAGTCAAGAATGGTCACAAAGTTGCTCCGAAGCCACTCCTTTGTTATTTTAGCTGTGTGCTTAGGGTCATTGTCTTGTTGAAAGGTGACCTTTCAGCCCAGTCTGAGGTCCTAAGCACTCTGGAAGAGGTTTTCTTCCAGGATATGTCTGTACTTGGCCACATTCATCTTTTATTCAATTGCAACCAGCCGTCCTGTGCCTGCAGCTGAAAAACACTCCCATAGCATGATGCTGCCACCACCATGTTTCACTGTTGGGATTGTATAGGGCAGGTGATGAGCAGTGCCTGGTTTTCTCCACACATACCGCTTAGAATTAACATCAAAAAGTTAAATCTCCGTCTTCAGAACAGAGAGGTTCTCATAGTTTGGGTTTTTCATGTGCATTTTTTATTCAAACTCTATGCGGGCTTTTATATGTCTTTTTCTGAGGAGAGGTTTCTGGGTCACTCTGTCATAAAGCCCCGACTGGTGGAGGGCTGCAGTGATAGTTTTTAATAGACTTTTTGAAACTTTCTCCCATCTCCCTACTGCATCTTTGGAGCTCAGCCACAGTGATCTTTGGGTTCTTCTTTATCTCTCTCACCAAGGTTCATCTCCCACAATTGCTCAGTTTGGCTGGACGGCCAGGTCTAGGAAGAGTTCTGGTCTTCCCAATCTTCTTCCATTTAAGGATTACGTAGGTCAGTATGCCCTTACAATTTATTTTGCAACCTTGGACAGATCTGTTCCTTACCGCAATTCTGGCTCTGAGCTCCTTGGGCAGGTTCTTCGACCTCATGATTCTTATTTGCATTGACATGCACTGTGAGATGTGAGGTCTTATATAGACAGGTGTGTCCCTTTCCTGATTAAGTCCAATCAGTTTAATTAAACACAGCTGGACTCCAATGAAGCAGTAGAACCATCTTAAGAAGGATAAGAAGAAATGGACAGCTTGTGAGTTAAATATGAGTGTCAGAACAAAGGGTCTGAATACTTATGACCATGTGATATTTAAGTTTTTCTTTTTTAATAAATTTACAAAAATATCTACGTCTGTTTTTTTCTGTCAAGATGGGATGCTGAGTGTAATGAGAAATAAAATGAACTTTTTGGAATTTAGCAAATGGCTGCAATGAAGAAACAAAGAGTGAAAAATTTAAAGGGGTCTGAATAATTTCCGTACCCACTGTACATGAGAATTACAGCATGTTCATTCTGAAAATGGGGCAGTATCTGAGTGTCAGCTGGGGCCTCAGTCCTTGAAAGATGCCCAATAAATGAAAATAAATATATAGAAAAATTACCAAACACCAAGCATATTAAACATAGTGTAAAAGTACTTTAAATATTTAGTTATATATAATATTTTCACACAGTTGATTCTATCTTTGAAACAATTACATATTAAATTATTCTTTATTACAACATCCTTCAATCTTCTGATAAGGCTTTCCACTAAATTTTGGAATATGATTGTAAGGTTGTGCATAATTCCAGGCTTCCTTTCCATTCAAAAACATAACAAAGCTGTTTGATTGAGTTGAAGTCAGTGGTGTGTGCAAACCTGCCAACTTCTCAATCCACAGTTGTTAAACTTTTTCTAGATGGACTTAATGAAAAGACAAACTGATTATGTGAGTTGGAAACCTATTAAAGTGTCATATTGAGAAATACTGAAGTGTTCAGCACAAGCCATTCATCTGCAACTCTTTGTCTATGGAGACTTGATTGTGTGCTTTAAATTATGAACTTGTTGGCACTGGTTGTGGCTGAAATAATAGAGACCCTTAATTAGATTGGGTGTCTACATATTTCTAGCTGTATAGTGTGTAGGGTAATAAAACAAATACCCATGTAAACATATTTCTAGCTGTATAGTGTGTAGGGTAATAAAACAAATACCCATGTAAAAATGTCCGTCTTCTTCATTCCCATTCAAACAGCCAGTAAAAAATGAAGGACATTAAAAACACTAAGCACTAAATGAGAATCCATGATTAAAAATGCAAGGAAACGATACATGCACAAGGCCCTGGTATTTACCTTCAATTCTAAGTAATTAGCACAGTGACAGTATGTCTGTGCTAAATGGTTACCAGTTTTGAATTACCTTATTCTAGAGTTTATAGGATGTGTAGTTTAGCTAAATCCTCTCCACCATATAATTCTTTATTTCTATAATCCAGTTGTCTATATCTTACAATGCAAACTTGAAGTATCCTGTATGACATAGGGTTATAGTATTCATTTTTGCTAGAAGCTACTCATATTTCATAAATACTTATTTCCTCTCAGATCTCCTCTTAAAACCCTTTGAGGACGAAGGGAAATATTTGTCCCATTCTTGTAAATGGACACCAAATGTGTTTGAAACCATTTAAAAAGTCAGATTTGTATAAAACCACACAGTATGTCACCAACTTTATATAAATAAGGTAGGTTTCAATATGTATGTGTTGGTTTTACTGTCATATTAAGAAGAATTTGTTGTCAAAATAACTAAAATTAGGTGCGTACAGTCCTTGCAGTCCTGGAAGGGTTAAAACATAAAAGACTCAAATGAATGAAAAATCAAAAAGGAGTCCTCTCAGTCATGTTTTATATTTAGTGCATAAAGATTAGGTCACTATTAGATTTGTTGTTTTAACAATGGTATAATGGCCATATATGACCCAACACTTTCAAACTCGGAATCATCATTCAATAATACACATTTCCAGTGATCTTCATTCCAAATGAACATGACTTCCACCAGTACTTCGCAAGGACAATAATCTGCAGATTAATTTGTCAATTGGCATTCCCCACAGCATTCTGTCTCCATCTGCCTCCAGCATTGCACAGGCATGTTGTAGATTCTGCCTGGTTTCTGAACCTGTAAGAGCTGCTAATGGGATCTGTGTCAGGTGCCATTTGCTTAACACAGCTGCTGGTATTAATGACCAAAGTATGTTGTGTATACAGACATGAGGCTGAACTATTAAGCATATTATTATTATTATTATTATTATTATTAAATACATGTCTGAGGTGTGTACCTCAGGACTTGAATCTCAGTGCTGACTTGGACCACCATGCACTAAATCAAATGATCGTCATATAATTATTCATAATTCAGTGTTTACTTTTATATAACTTAGGATATAATTGCTGCATTTGTGGCTCAGTGTTTAAGCTAATTATCCGATTGACCAGATGAGATTTCAAATCCCAACACTGCCACTGATGGACCTTTAAGCAAAGCCTTTAACCATCAGCTGTGGCATCTGCTGATTGTCCTGAATTCAAATACTAGGTCAGTGCTGTCATGTCATAGCTCTGGAGATCTCTGTTTCGCTTCAGGACTTGAACTTCATCTGTGTGGGTTTTGCATGTTCTCTTTGTAGGTTTTTTTGGACTTCCTCTGAGTACTGTGGTTTCCTGCCACATTCCAAAGATATGTGTTATGACAGCACATAAGTGTCATAGTGAGAGGAAGTGTGAGGGGGTGTGCAGCATCTAAAGATTAAGGTAATTGACTAAGGACCAGGAGGTCCAGGGTTAAAATCCAAAGGTCTGCCAAGCTGCCATTCTTGAGTAATTTAGCAAGACCTTTAACCCACAGTTGCTTGGCAAGATTGTAAGTCAATCTGGGTAAAAGTGTCCACTGAATGACAATGTAAATGTGTGTGTGATGTGCCCTGTGTCAGTTTGGTGGTTTCCATTGTTGCTGGTTAGGCTTTAGCTCTCTGCAACCCTGAACTGGATCGGCTGTTTGACTTTTAAATCAATTTGGACAACAAACGTTCAGTTCAAAATGTTTAGCCCTCCCAAAATTCTTACATCAATAAAACCAGCACGTGTATGATCCAGCCTTAGGTTGTGTCTGAACTGTACGGAATTCTGAAGTTGAACAGTCTTCTAGAAACGGTTGCGCTCGAATTCCCAGGTTCCACTATATTTGATTATATGTATTTATATATATATATAGTATATTATTATTATTATTGTTATGTATTGTCCACCAGAGGTTAAAGGGCAACTTGTCTATATTATTTGGAGTAGAGTATGTAATTGAGTTTTTAGATTATTCTACTAATCTGACTCTTAACTCTGGCGTGCTGAGCTATTAACCAGGAGGTCCAGGGTCCAAGCTGCCACCGTTGAAACCCTGACAAAGGCTCGTAGGATCATATTGGTTGTACATCTCTGGATAAGGCCGTATGCTAAACGCTGTAAATGTTTTCAAAATAATTTTCTTCTTGTAGTCTTGGGCTGCATGGTGGCACATAGTTAGCTCGGTCACCTCAAAGCTCCAGAGATCTCCGGTTTTAGAGTTTGCAGGTCCTCCTTGTATCTGTATTGGTTAATTCCAGGTCTCCCAAAAACATGTTACTTTAATTATTCACTTTAAACTGGCTTGGTGTGACTGTGATTGACTAGTATTAACATAACCTCCTTCCTGTACCAATGGGCCACGGGTGCTGAAGACGACATAAAAAAAGAAATCCCAAGCATAAAAGCTCTAGTCCCATTTCACTATGTTTGTTTCCCTTATTTTTGTCAAACTGATTGCACTTTAAACAAATTCTCCTCTATTTTTAAAGGCAATGCTTTTGGATTTGAAAGAGCTTTTAATGTACAACACAATGTTATGCTGATTTAAAAAGATTAAAATACAATATCCATGCTTTCAAGTAAACGAACAATGGCGATTTCAACACAGAACATAATATATTGTCATCCTGTGGGCTGAATATAACCGTTACGAAACCTGAGACAAAACTGACATATGTCAAAAGGAAAATCTCATGTACCTTGTACATTTAGTGGCAAATCAAAATCTAATTTTGTTACTCTACCGCCCCCTATTGGTCACAACCCGACGTGGCACATTTATAACAATTAATCTTTTTTGTTACATTTATTCAGTATCAGAATCTATCATCCAGAGCAAATCACAACCGATAAAATATTTTAGTTGCTGCTTGAGGTTTAATGTTTAGTGGACTGGTTAAAGGCACAAGACAACTTGCCAGTCCTGTTACTTAAAATAAAACAGGTCAAACTTTTGATACACGTAATAAAAATTATAAGGAAGATAAAACAGTTTAACCATAATTACACAATTAACTACAGGTATTTATTTACTACATTTTATCCCCACGTGTTATGCTCTGGAGTCTAGTCTGGAGAACAAGTGCAAGTGGGTCTTTATGGGCCCATTGGGTTCACTAGTAACTGACAGTAGCCTCTCAGTATATCCACATGTATAAATTATAATGTGTAATAACAGAAGTGAGCCTGGTACAGAGCCATGTGGTACACCACAAAACCATGATGTACTCTAGAGGTTAAAGAATATTTTCTACTATTATAATTTAAATTGTGCATTGTCTCAAAGCTTAACCTTAACTATATTATATTATATTATCTTAAAAGGCCACAGCTCAAATTGAGCAAATATAGGGCAACAGTGGTAACGAACAACTCCCTAAATGAAGAAGGAAGAGGACCAAACTCAAAAAGGCGCCCATCCTCCTTGGGTGGCCTAATGATGTTAACCTAATAATTAAGCTGTAGGAATAGTCACATTAACCCATTAAAAACCATGATCCCCTATTTGGGGGTCGGGTGCTTTAACTCGCCTACTGATGGGATGGGATGGGATGTAGGCGGACAGAAAAAGTAAAAAATATTCAAGATTTGGATTGGATTTTAAGATTTTGGCAGTTAATGGGTTAAGTAAATAATACAACTTAAATTAGTAATAACATTCAAGATAATAGATTTAACTCCTCAGCTGTAAGTTGTTGGAGACGCATCATCTCATAATAACTAAATGGAGGGAGTTAGTGTGCTCTGGTGGGACCCGTTCATGGTGGGACTGATTATTGTTAATGAAGAACTGTAGAGTGATGCTGAGGTGGAGGAACATATAAGTGTGAGGTGCTGGAACTGGTACCAGAACCATTGCATAAAGTATCATGCAATCTACTTGAGCACCGTTCTAGACTAATTCAACTGTACACAAATGAAAAAAGATACATAAATGCATTATTAGATACATTTATTTATTTGTCAGTGTATAATAAAAACGCTTTGCTACAGATTTGTATTATATATATATCTCAAGGTTCACTCAAGGATAAACAAACATTTAACTTCTTGTGTTAAACAAATGAAATTACTGAACAAAATAAAAGAAGGGCACAGTGACAAACAATGAGAAAAACGGATTAGCTTCTTTCTGGTACTGATACAGTGGTGTTGTGCAGCTGCCATTGTGTCCTTGGGTCACATAATAGCACAGAATAGTTTGCGGTGAAAGTACTTTTATTTCAGAAATTGGAAAACAAAATGACTGCTCTCCAGGGCTGTGCTAATAGATTCTGGTCCAGTTATGTGTGCCTCTTTGTCTTGGTCCAGGAGAGAGGCACGAGGCAGGAACCTGCCCTAGACAAGATGGTGATCCTTCACCATGTACATGCACACATACACAGACTGGATCACACAAGAATGACCAGTTAAACCTATTCATCACTGTGGCAGGAAACTGGAGTACCTGTAGGAAACCCATGCAAACATGGGAAAAACATGCAAACTCCAGTTTAAAGACAGGGATCTCAAGAGTCTCTAGGCAAGTCCAGGCAGTAATGCACAAAATCAAATTAGAATTGATCTAGCATTCATCCAGTGTTCTCTGAGAAATACTGATCATGGTGTTTATGTGGTACAGACGGGTCTAGTTTCACCCTCAAAAGACCAAAGTATCTATTGGTATTCATTCCAACCTTCTTCTGTTTCTATGAGGGCCATCAGAGGATAAAACTAGATATCCACAATTTAGACTAACACAGCTGTTTTAATGCCCTTTATATACCAAAATTATCATGCAGTTACATTAAAGCACACTATATTGAAAGAATAATCACGGATCAATTCCATACTCTCTCACACTGGTGTTGGTTCTTTCCGAAGTGAATGCATTTATATTTCATAGATACACACTACACAACTTCCACATATCCATGCATGTAAAACTTTACAAAGCTTTAAATGAACCTCATTTTAGATTAAGAATGAGAATTAAGAACTCGATTTAGAATGAGTTAACCAGCTTTGGATTTTACCACCAAGTACTAACAACAATGCAGTCTCTGGTGCAGAAAGTTTGATCAAATACAAAGTTTCATTGAACACATGCGGTGTTGGGATAAGCAGACTGTATACTGAGAAATGTTTATCTGCAAGTGCTTTATAAGCACCAAATTGATGAGCCACAGAAAGCATGAGAACTGTGAATGGATGGCAGGGCAGATTATTTTCTATTTGAGAATTAGTTTCAATTTAGGGAGCAGTTATGCTGGGTTATTTGGGTTACAGCCACGGATTTAAAGTTCTAGTTTTTTACAGTAAGTGCATGCTGTTTGCAGTATGCCTCATGAAAATAGGCAGCAGAGGAAGAACTCAGCATCACCTCACTAAATGTGTGGCAAGTAGTAATTTGCTGCTATCGTTCTTATTAACAGTGTAATCAAAAGAAAAATTATCTGTACGCTGTTATTTATAATTCTTTGACAGAATTTTTTTGGGCCAAATTCTATTTCAATAATTGAAAATCAGAATTGGCCAAGAAAATTTCAGTCAGAGCGTCTCTAGTTCTCAGTCCCTAAATACTGTTTTTGAGAGAGAGAGGGACACTACAGTATTCTATACAGTGTTGCTAAGTACAAATATAATATAGTGTTGGGACAATGTCCTTATATAATAACATCATTATTATACTGAGTCCCACAGAACATGTGGACATTACGTGCCCCATGTATTCGCTGATAAGGCAGGACATTGACCACCATTAGATTTGTTGTTTTTTCAGTACTCAGTCCATAATATTCTGTCCACTTATCTTCATTCCAATCTTTGTGAGCTTTAGCATATATTTTCATATTCACCCTGTTCAATTTCTAAAAAAGGTTCTTGACTGCTACCCCTACAAAAACATCATTCCTGATCAAGCTTCTTCAGACTGTAGAAGAATCAACTTGGCATCCCAACGTGGCTGCCCGATGCTGTTAGTGCTCAAATGTTCACTCTAAATACAGTACTTGCCACTGCAGCTAGCTGGTTTTTGGGTTTTTTTTTGTTTGTTTTTTCGCTTTTTTGTTTCCTCAATACTGCATACAAATATCTTGTATTTTATGGCTGTATTTTATTACAATAAAGAGACTGATTAATAATTATAAATTTTCATAACTGCATTACTAAAACAATGCTATATCCACTCTAAAGGTTTTAT
>JAVSBV010038559.1:0-11356 GCA_033117975.1 Parotocinclus spilosoma
AAACATTTTAAGAAGGAAATTATGGGAGGACCAAGACTAAATAAGGGACCAAACCACCTTGGGTGGCTTAGATGTTAAGATCTGGGGTTGTACAGGATTTCTTTTGATACTTTAGGATTTGGTCCGAATAAACGGCTGGTCCCATTAACCGGTGGTCCAATTAACCGGAATCGACTGTAATCGACATTTATCCAGATGGAGCATATTTGGGACATTTGGAAAAACAACACACACATTATTAAGCATTCTCGCCCCAAACCTCTCTGTTTTGTTGCTCTTTACTCTTCAGAAAGTATCCACTCTGAATTAAGCTAACAGTTTTTCCACACAGCTATAAAGTGGTGCAAATGTAATCGGCTTTCTGCACTAGGCAGATAGGCAGACACTTTTATTCACTTAATAATAAAGTCAAATCTAAAACATAGTGATGTTTGTCTCCACAAGTCCTCGCTCAAATGGATCCGAGGCTCACTGGAAGATTTCAAAAATGACATCATCTTAAAGTTACCCAAAATGTCATCATAGAAATAATCGATGAGGAAATGTTACTAACTGGACACTTTATTAGGAACTTCTCTGTAATGCAGTTATCGGAATATCAATCTGCAGACAGAAAAGTGACCCCGATGAAGGACTCGAGGACACAAACCGTGTGCTGAATATAAAGACCTAGTTTCAGATTCGACATTTAAGATTTAAGATTTAGTTACAGAAATGAACCAATAAATCAGACCATTTTGTTGTGTCCCAAACTGAATAGCAACACATTCCAAAAAAGGTTGGGACGGGGGCAATTAAGAGCTAGCAATAAATGAAAAATAAAAAAATGTAATGATTTAATCAGGTGATGTGAACAGGTGATTAGAACCATGATTTGGTACAAAAGCAGTATCTGGGAAGAGTCTTTGATGACCAACAATGGCCAGAGGATCTCCAGTGTGAGACAATTATTATTATTAATATTATTTGTAGATCAAAGAAAGATTAAAAGGGATTCATATATTTCAGTTTTAACTTTTTTTCTGATTTCAAGTCAAGTCAGCTCAGATTTATTTCTTTAGCACTTTTTACAATGGAGCATTGTCTCAATGCAGCTTTATAATAGTAGATTATCCCAAACTGAGGACGTTTAGGACAACAGTGGCAATGAAAAACTTCCTAAACATTTTAAGAAGGAAATTATGGGAGGACCAAGACTAAATAAGGGACCAAACCACCTTGGGTGGCTTAGATGTTATGATCTGAGGTTGTACAGGATACCCTTTTATTTCAGAAACAATATGGAGTATGACATATTTGAATACTCCACTAAGTAATGGGTGAGGGGGCTTATAGGCTATGTCCAGAACATGGCTGCCATCTTGAAAGCTGGGCAAGTTTCTCCGATAGGAAGGTGTCTCAGACATTGATGTTCAGTGAACAGACGGTGAAATCATTAAGTGCAATTATTGATATGACATCTAATCAGTTACAGTTTCATGATTGTAACAGCCCTACATGCACCTACACATTTACTTCATGAATCTAACTTTATACAGGTTTTGTTTAATCAATTGGTCTTTTTTTGTATAAACTATTACAATATTATTAAGCATACAGGCCTACTTAAATAGTGGGGCTGTAAAAACAGACCATTCAATATAATCCTACCCCCATTAGAAGCCATAACCATTGTGTTAAGATCCTATCTTAGGAAATGAAGAGCGATGGCTGTAAGGCAACACTTAAACAGAAGCAAGAGGGATCAGAAATTAAAGCTACTTATTCACTGGATGCACTCATGAAACATTTAACACGCCATTCTTGCAAGACTAAATTGCCTTTTATTACCAACTGCTCTTGGCAAATCGTCATCTAAGAATGTAGGAATATCAATAGGCAGAAATTCTTGGACCGACAATAAAACTTCAGAGAAGCCGACTGTATTGTAACGTGAGTCACTGAAAACCCGAGCGATTTAGAGGTTTCTATATTTCTACACAAATATGACCTAAAACATCATCAGCTTTTCACACAAGTCCTGAATGTAGATGAAGAGAACCACATAAGAAAAAAATAATATAGTCGGTCCTTTACTTAATGAGGAAAACGACCCAATATCACATATGTATCTGTGTTGCTAACCTTTGATTTCAGTATCTGGTGTCATCAAACCTGCATGTCAGCTTGGAATTATTTTTAGCCCATTACCCTGTACAGAAAAACTTGAACTCTACGTTTAATCACATGAGATCCACAGCTTCAGGTTCCTCCACAATATTTCTACTGGATTCATGTTGAATGATCCTGTCCAAAACTTTACCCCGTTCTTCTTTCATCATTCTTTGGTAGAACGTCTTGTGTTCTGGTCATTCTCCATCTAAATTGACCCACCTTCTTTTGGGTTTTGATCAGTACTTTTTAGAATATTATTTGTCCACCGATGATCGCAGGCCACACCGGCCCAGATGCAAACAAAACAGGCCCACACAATGACACTACCACCACCAAGTTTCAAAGGGGATAAAGTTTTTATCCTGGGCCAAACAATGCTTCTACCACCACCAAGCTTCACAGATGATACAGTTTTTATTCTGGGCCAACCAATGACTCTACCACCACCAAGCTTCACAGATGATACAGCTCTTATGCTGGACCAAACAATGACTCTACCACCACCAAGCTTCACAGATGATACATCTCTTATGCTGGACCAAACAATGACTCTACCACCACCAAGTTTCACAGGGGATAAAGTTTTTATCCTGGCCCAAACAATGCTTCTACCACCACCAAGCTTCACAGATGTTAAAGTTCTTATGCTGGAATGCAGCATTTTCCTTTCTTCCGAAATTGTTTTGCTAACCACAAAGCTCTAAGCAGTAAAACACACTATGCTGGACCAAACAATGCTTCTACCACAACCAAGCTCCACAAATGATGCAGTTCTTATGCTGGACCAAACAATGACACTACCACCACCAAGCTTCACAGATGATACAGTTCTTATGCTTAACCAAGCAATGCCTCTACCACCACCAAGCTTTACAGATGATAAAGTTCTTATGCTGGAATGCAGCATTTTCCTTTCTCCAGAAATTATTTTGTTAACCACAAAGCTCTAAGCAGTAAGACTAGTGGCGTTCCAGCCCTGCCATGGGCACCATTGGTGTTCAGTATCTTTCTAATGAAGTTCTCATGAAAACTAACACGATGGCATGTAATGCCAATGTGTGAG
This sequence comes from Parotocinclus spilosoma, assembly GCA_033117975.1. Classification (NCBI taxonomy): domain Eukaryota; kingdom Metazoa; phylum Chordata; class Actinopteri; order Siluriformes; family Loricariidae; genus Parotocinclus; species Parotocinclus spilosoma. The sequence continues at coordinate 3,218 of JAVSBV010038559.1, forward strand.
CAGCTTTTACTTGCTTAGAAGTTACCCAGGGTTCCTTTGTGGCCTTGATGACTATTAAAAGACTTGCTTTTGGAGTGATCACTGTTGGTCAACCACTCCTAGGCAGTATACCAATTGTTTTGAATTTCCTTTATTTATACACACCCTGTCTGACTGTGGACTTATGGTATCCAAAATATTTAGAGACTAATTATTCCAGCCTGATGAGCATCAGCAAGCAGGTTTTCAAAAACATTCATTCATACTATAATGCATCAGACTGATAGAAAAACAATCAAATACAGAAGTGTGCCCACTTAAACCTGACTATCATTCCACTGACTGAAACACCTGACTCCAATTTGGCCTTAAACTGCTAATCCTTCACATGCTTTTGCCACTCACAGATATGTAACACTAGATTGTTTTCCTTTGCCTCATTTTCTTAATTGGGTTTTCTTTATCCAGTTGTGTGATATATACTTGTGTGAATATAGGACGAGGTCATACTTTATGCAAAATATCCTAAAGCACAACTGCTGATATGGCTATTGGTATGCAGTTTTGCCTTTCAACCAAATTCTATTCATGCTTCCTGTTCATCCTTCCTCGAACTCCACATTAACTCCACTTTAACATTTCTGAGAACAAGTGACACAATTCACCAATGAATGGGGAAATTTCGGACAAACAGACAGACATTCACTCGCCCACTCCCACTCAAATTCCACTGATTTTCTTTGACTTGAGAATGTTTTCAATGAGGTAATAGTGAGAAAGGCTGGAGCAACTTGACAGAAACTATTGTTATTTATTTTTTTAATCACCAAGGTTTCAACACCTATACCGAAGAACACAAGATACAGGCCTAAGCATGCTCTGGGCTGGGTGTCAATCCTTCACAAGGCTGACAGGGGTCACTGTTGCACCTGCCCCAAATCTCCCATTTCTCAATTTCTATCACCCAGTCATAGAGATAATGTTTTGATCCTTGTCATATTTGCTTAGTCTTTTAGCTTGCCTATTTATCTTGTATAACACCCATCAACTATGAGAACCAACTGTTCACTTATTACCTAACATATCCCAGACTTCGACGTACATGTTGGAACAAGAATTTTTAAAGAATCTTTGTAAATGGATGTCATGATTTCGTTCCTCTGTTTATATTATAACAACTACAGCTGTTAATTCTCACTTTGTATACATTTTTTGCCAATCATACAAACACACAACATATTCGTACAAGTTTTCAACTTTACGTTTGCAACTATATGTCACTATTGTGCAACGGTTGGATAATCTTTATCTTAAGCGGACCAGTTTTTTTTACCAAATGACTGGAAATTCCAGTAATGTGATCACCATGCCTGAAGTAAACACCCATAAAGAAAGAACAGAAAAACCCAAACAGCAGCTCAGAATCTGTAGACAGGAGCTTTATATCCTAGGAGAAGGAAATAAGCCATCTTTCTATGAAACTGATACTGTCAGGATACGTCCACGATGCATCCTGCAGCACGTTTGAAAATCGAATCATCCAGAGCCAAGAATAAACCGACACAACGAACACGTTCCTCTAGGAATGCTAAAAATGGCTCAGCAATGTAAATGGGCTAAGATTCGCATGCTCAGCAGATTATCCTATTCTCTCAGCCCATCCACTTAGTGAATTAAATAAGCTATTGATCTGGTCTTTAATACCTGACTTTGTGTGGCTTTGTCTCAGAAAAAAAGAGAAAAAGAGGTCAGATGCCGTGTGTGCTAACATCTGAATTTTAACATGCCGCAATGCTAAACCATACACAACCTTACAGTATACACTGTTACAACTGATGCACCGATCACAAAATGTATGACCAATGACCACTTTTTATAAATTGTTTTTAATCAATCTCAGTTTGTTCGTTTGTTTAGTGTAGTTTTGTTGTCCTAATTCCTTCATTGACCACTAGGTGGAGTGTGTGTGCCATACAGGGTTAACTCTATGTGAACGTTTCTGACAGCGCAGTACAGTGCATTCAATTTGAACATTTTACCCAAAAATATTCGAGGCCACCATGTGAACAGTCTTCCTACAAATGTTCGCAATGCAGCCACAGTCTCTATGTTTAAATCGAGGCTCAAGACTTATTTGTTTAGTCAAGCATTCGGTCTGTAGTTCTGGTTCCAGTTTTAGTCCTTCATGTGTTAATGGCAACAAAGATCTAATTAATTTTCTCTTTTTCGAGGTTCTCGCTCCAACTGTGACCCTACTACGAGAGATGATATAAGACGGAACGATCAGCCATGCTGAAGATGCTCCCTCCCCTATCAGACGGAAGGATCATCCATGCCTAAGATGCACCATCTCCTCATAGACTTAATACATTTAAATACTTATTATATAATGGTAATTATAATTATTGCCCAAAAGAGGATGGGTTTCTCTTATGAGTCTGGTTCCTCTCAAGGTTTCTTCCTCTTAATCTCAGGGAGTTTTTCCTGTCCACTGTCGCCACTGGCTTGCTGATTATAAACAACTGTCACAAATGAATTCCCTAATCAGCAAGCCAAGTACACCTTTGTAGTACACCTTTGGAGAACTGTGCATGCACTCTGTTGCCCAGTCACTGGCAAAAACACAATTAACAACATGTAAAGACGTGGTCTTCTTTTCTGGCATGTCCTTTATTCCCCTTCTTGCAAAGCTAGGCATGTGTTAGGCTAGGCTTGGCATGCCAATCACAGAAAAATGACAGCATTATAAATCCCCCACCTTCCCTCTTGGGAATATACAATTTCAGTTCATCATTAAATTCTGCCCTTAGGGCTGGCAATATAACATGTTGTTACTATACACCTTGCAAATCATGTTCCACCCAGAACTGCCATCCTGCAAGCCACATCAGCTTCGAAACGAAGGATTATCATTTGCTGAGGCAGCACTTGTCTTTGTGCTCACTGTGTCCTTAAACCACTTAATGTGCACGTACTGGCAAAAGCCTTTCAAAGCTATATAACTAACACAGTACTGATTCCTGACACTTTGGGGGAAGAGAGGGGGGCTTGATGATGTGGCACAATTCCATGGTCAGATCTGTAAGAACACAAAAAGCTATGGGGCATAATCAAATTATTGTTCACAAATATTCAATCGTTAACTACTAAAATCGCTGTTACATACTTTTCAGTCACATTCATTGTTATTAAAAAGCTACTGTCCTTAATAATTAGAACAAGTGATGGCATTTTTACCTTCATATTATCAATATGACCTAAAATGTGGTGGTTATGTAATGATACATCTGGCAAAGACCCAGATTGTGAAAATAAAGACGCTATCCCTCACCTGCCAAACCATTTGGAAAGTCACAGTGATTTATTTGGATCTGCCAGAGCCTGTCAAATTCCAGATATTTTAGAAGGACGCTGGCAGAAACCTCACACAACTCCTCACAACAGCTAGTTATTTTACAGTGCAGTAGCATTTAACTGCAGTCTTGGGAATAAAACAGATTGCAAATATTGAATACAGACAGTCAACTATTGGTCAGGTAATTTTTTTGATGGCTGCAGAATAGATCTGCAGGGACTGCCCATGAAGTCATAGTTTCTCATTATCAGTGAGCAAGTGTTTAATGGAAAGGCTGAGTATGCGTGACTAAGTGTCATTAATCTTTCAGTGCTTGACAGTTCTAATAATTTTCTTTTAAAAATGACGCTTCCCTTAGGGAGATTAACTTCATGTATCAATGATCAAGGAATGTGTAGATGGCACAGAAATCCTGGCATCAAATCTTGGTTATGGATTTTTGCCCCTCCTTTCCCTGCTTTACTGACTCTATATATACCATTTTAAGGTGCTCTGTCCTGTCGCATTCTCCACTCTCCTTACACTGCGCTTGCTCCAGTAACTGCCAGTTATTCACCATGTCTGTGAACTTATCCATGTCCAGAATGTCTAGCTCCTCAGGAGGTCTGGCTCAAGTTGGAGGTGGTGGAGCTAGGGTAGGGCTAGGAATGGGGAGAGTTTCTGGAGCAGGATTTGGCCTTGGTCTGGGTGCTGGATCAGGACTTGGTCTGGGTGCTGGATCAGGACTTGGTCTGGGTGCTGGATCAGGATTTGGCCTTGGTCTGGGTGCTGGATCAGGACTTGGTCTTGGTGCTGGATCAGGACTTGGTCTTGGTCTGGGTGCTGGATCAGGCCTTGGTCTTGGTCTGGGTGCTGGATCAGGCCTTGGTCTTGGCTTTGGTCTGCGCTCAGGAATGGGAGCGGGACTTGGCTTGGGTGCTGGAGGACTAGGTGTCTCCGGAGGTGCACTAGTTCCTAGCCCGGCATTCACTATGGGCCGCAGCGTCGCTTCTGGGGGCTTGAGTGCAGCTCTGGCCAACGGTCCTGCTCTTGGATCCATTTTGGCTCCTGTGCTGTCACGGGAGGCAGAGAAAATCACACTCTCCACCCAGAATGACCGCTTCTCCGCGTACATAGATAAAATACGGGCATTGCAACAAGAGAATGCCATGCTGGAGGTTAAATTGTCCCAGCTGACCGGTGGTGCTGATGTGTCCCCAGAAGCTCCCACAGCAACCACACTGGAGTATGAGACCCAGCTAAGTGAGTATCGCAATACATTGCAGAGCCTGATGCTTGATACCATCAAACTGGAGATAGAGCTCGACAATGTGCGTGGCACTGCCCATGAGCTTAATGCCAAGTAAGTGACTTGTTTGTAACAATTATTAAAGTAATCATTGATCAAGCTATTTTGGTTATAAGATTAGGGTTAGATTATAGTTGATCTTTTTTGCTGTTATGTTTGCTTCTTGAAATTATTTTTTTTAGGTTTGACTTCGAACAGGGGGTCAAGTTTCAGCTTGAGTCTGATATCGCTGCCATGAAAAAGGTGAGAAAAGTTGCAGGTTGTGTTTACATTGATGACATTCTGCTTGTCATAAATCATATTTAGTCAGTCATAGAGTACGTAATATTAATATTGCTGTCTTTAGGATATTGAAGCTGCTTCCGACCTAAGAACTGATTTGGATGCAAAATACTCCAGCCTTAAGAATGAACTGGAATTTGTCAGTCAAACACAGGAGGAGGTAACTTTACAATGATGCAAGAAGATCAAGGTGCCTTGACAGCTATTTTTAAATTATTATTTACTCTCTCTGCGTGTCCTACCTCACTTTCTAGGAGCTATCTGTTCTGCAGTCCAAGCTGGGCACAACCACCACTGACACCTCTGTCTCCATGATTGAAGTGGACACTGGCAAGTCCTTTGACATATCTGCAGCACTCAACAAAATGCGAAATGAGTATGAGAAGTCTGCCCAGCAGCACAGAGAAGAAGCAGAAGCCAACTACAAACTTAAGGCAAGTGTAACAAATGCCATTTGCAATTTTCATGAAATAATCAATATATTTTTATATTTTATTTTTTGAAAAATTTGAGTCAATTTGGTGTAAAAACCCCTTCCCCCATTTGTTTAGTGGATACCTCCTATATTATATTTATAATTCTTATTACAGTATCAAGAAAAAACTATTTTTCTGTAACAAATGTGAAGCATTATATATACTAATTTTTATTGTGCTCCCTGTAATATGTTTTGTCCAAGTTATGGCTCTAGAAATGAGGAATTCTTTTCTGTACCTACAGATGGAAGAGATTCAGTCTGCTAACGTTAAGAGTTCAGAGGCTGTGTCAGCTACTAAAAATGAAATTTTGATTGCAAGGAAGGAGCTACAGGGGCTCGTGATACAGTTACAGGGTCTCAACTCACAAGTAGGTGTCTAGTTACTATTCATAGATCATCGATTCAATGAATTCATTGTTTTTTTAAAACAACATTACCCAATTCTTTCTTAAAATACAGTCTTTCTAAATATAATAATAACTTTCTATTATCTCTTAACTCAGTGCTAAGGGGACTACAGTTGTTTAGAAAATATGGTACATTTATGCAGCATTTAACGCTCCCATTATGTTCTGTGAAACAGGATTTGACTGAAATAGATGCTGACTGGACGTAGTCACATATTCTTTTTATGTAACTTTAATGTAAATATGCTTTCTCAAGAAAAATGTTATCCACTGATGCATAACGTTTACGACTTCAATGCACGGAATTCAAATGCGTTTTAAGTTTTCTTATTCCCATTTAAATGAATTGCCATTATTTAATTAAATTTATTTTGTTTCATTTTTATTTCATTAATTGTTGGTTGAATGGTCGTTAACCCCTTTATGCAGATCTAAGACTTGCATTTTAACAGTAGTTATTTTAAACAATGCATACATGTACTCTGTTTCTATTAAAATTATATGGCAACATTACGAAGAAGTTAATGAGAAGAGCTTCTTAGAATAGGTGCTTGGGTGGCTGAAGGTTGGACATCAAAAAAGGACTTTGGCATATTTCCAATTATTAGTTGACAGGATGAAGTTTATTCCCCACAGAGGATGTCATAACAAATTTATATATAGACAAAGACATCTGTACAAATCATGTAGTCTGTCTGTAATTGCCTTTCAATGACAGGTAGTGCATTATGTGACTTCACCAGTTATTGAATTTTTTATTTCCTCTATGAAATCAAAGGCCAACACTGACTTCTTCATTTCTTAATCTTAGCCTCTGAGCACTATCCTTACAACTGATCCAGAATTCAGCTGCAAGACTTGTGTTTGATGTTCCTAAGTTTAGGCACACTACACCACTGTTTTCTCTCTAAGAAAAACCTTTCATTCTTACCTAACATTCTTATCTCCCGTTCCATACGTTGGAGTCTTAAACCTAGACTGGGATGTAACACATGACTCTAATAGGTATGTAGATTAGGGCAAGGATTAGGGTTGTGACATCAGTTGTGACGTAAGTGTGGTAACCCAGGGTTATGACAGCCATTAACCTGAGTCAGACAGTAGTGTTATGGAAAGTAAATGCTAACTTGGACTGTTTGAGTGACGTTCCTGGCCTGGGAGATGTGCTTCAGTCAGCACAGATTCCCACCGAATGATCAGTATATTTGCCTTAAATCACAGCTGTCAGGTACAGGAAAGAGAAGACAAGATAGGAAGTGGTTTGCCTATTGACACCACAAGTCAAGAAGAGATACATTTCACAGAGACCTTACATCACTTACTATCATTTACGAGACATCACAACTGTTTTGTTAGGGGCTTTTTTGTAGGTCAATAATGTATGTGAGGAGGGGAATTATAATGTACTTCTATATTTTAGGTTATTTCTATTAAATGCAAACTATCATTCTAAAGAAAACTGCACACGTAATATTGAATTGGAATACTGGAATATGATTTCTCCTCTAGAACATGATACTGGAGCAGAGACTGGCTGAAGCTAATTCCATGTCCACTGTGGCAGTGGCAGATTACCAGGCCCAGATCACCAGCCTCACATCAGCCATCGAGGCTGCTAAAGCCGAGCTTCAGCGACAGATCTTGGCTTATCAGGATCTGCTGGACATCAAACTTGCCTTAGATGTGGAGATCTCTACCTACAGGAAATTACTGGAAGGAGATGACTTAAAGTGAGTCACTCGCATTTTGATTGAAACTGTAACACCGCAATCCTATATTAGTAATGATTAGGTGGATTGCGATGGATTCCTCATGTGCTGACATCCTCTAAACCACACTCTTGTTTTTTTCCTGGGCTTCAGATTGCCAGAATTTTCTGAAGCTTCCTACACTTTCTCAGGTAAGCGTAGTCAATGTGCATGTGTGTCATTATCACAACTCAGAAAAACAGGCCACAAAATTTCACGATGGCAAGGAACCACAGGAAGTGAAGATTCATAGGCTTTTAGGGGGATTCCTGGGTACTGTGATTTCCCATGTTCATGATAAATGTTTACTGCTTGCTAGGAGCTTGCTTATTTGGAGTTCAGTCCCAACTGTACTCGTGTCAGCATAACCATGTTTGAACCATACAATGTATAAAAAGTATTATTTAAATTCACATTATAACACACAATATTTAAGCTAACTTTAAGCCATAGGTGTAGTTTGGAGGGGGCAAAATTACCTCCCAAAAATTCCTGCTCATCGAATTCTATTATTATTATTATTTCTTTTTTTATTTTGAGCAGAGAATATATAATACAACGGTACAGACAAATAATAATATTACAAATGTAAATTAACGACA
>JAVSBV010038570.1:0-11356 GCA_033117975.1 Parotocinclus spilosoma
CACACACATGCTTAAAATAAAATGTATATATATATATAAACGATACACACATACACACACACACGCACATGCACGCACGCACGCATGCTTAGAATAAAACCCTATGTGTAAAGTTTCTAAACTACAATTATATGTGACACCGTTAGTGCATAACTGTATAATTGTATCTTGTAAGTTTTGTAAGAATTTTTGCTGTCATTTAAATGTCACACTTTGCAATCTTGCCTTAACAAGATTTTTCATCACAGTTACTTTACAACCATTGCAGCAAGGTCAAGGTCAAATCTACTTGCATACAGCAGGGGCAACCGGAGTTAGTCTAACAAACTTACAATAATTAATGGGCCTGTCCAAGAGAGATGGGGTAAATGTCAAGGGTCAGAGCACAGCTGCTAAGTAGGAGCAGCTAAAATACATGTTTATATATGTATCATGTGAATGTCTCTATGTGTGTTAAGTATTTTTATATGATCAGGGAGTCTAGCAGTTCAGAGAAGGTCAATGCAAAATTGGGGGATATTTCCTGTTTGTTAGCCGTATAAATGCATCCAATAATTATTCCTTTCTTGATATGCCATGATCGTTACAAAGACTAAAATATGACAGATGCAATGAATACAAATTCTATGTAAATCAGTGATTTCCACATTTGCACCTATAACAGAGCACCAAAACCAGGGGTTTGGTAAATTTCAGGAAAACCAGTGAGCAATAGCCAACGGTCTGTGTTGCTATGACAGAAAGGGTCAGTAGGATAACTAAGAAAAATGCTGCATCTGAGGTGAAAGATCAACCTCATAGAGGCAGAGGAATGACACTTCCATTGTTTGTGGGACAGGTCCTCCACATGGAGAAAAATAATGAACTCTCCCCTGAGGTGGCTTCATTCTCTGCAAGCACACTTCAAATTAGTAGCGATCCTCAATGGCTGTCCTTTACTATTAAAGGGGCAGACACAAAATGGACCCAGTCAGGCCTGTGCCAGTTGTCTTAGCCAAAACCCTCAGCCACTGCAATCAACTGAGTCCTGAATTTCAACTGAATCAGTCACCATGTTCTATGCATTTATACGATTATAAATGATGTACTCATATGTAGCAGTCCATTTGTCATCTAAAACTTTCGAATTGGGTATGAGGGTGTCATGATGAGCTGAGCTGATACAGTATTATATAATACAATCCAACCTAAAGGTTAAGGTCATTATTTTAGTGTCCATCAGTGGAAAAAAAATATCTAGACTTACTAAAATCTGTCCTCCTTTTAGCGACCATATCCTATTCTAGGTTTGAACCATTTTGATGCCTGCTTAACACGCAAAATTAATCATGTGTGTCTAATAGCAGAGAAGCTGTGCAGGGTGAGAATAATCACTCTCCAACACTTAAGTTCCACCTGTATAAGCATTTCGATCAAGAATATTGATAAATTGACTGCGCAGTGGCCTGTGGTATTAACTGGACTATATGTGACTATTATTTGCTCTAGTATTTAGAGCCAAAGGAATGCTAACAGAAATCAAGCCAGGCAGCCATTTCCAATTCCAGAAATTAGAACAAAAGCACCTTTTCATAAAGCTACAAACAATTACACAAATACATGTAGACTTTACTGGGATGACCTCAGTAGAGTCTACACTAAACTAGACAAGCTATACCAATTCTAAGAATAGGAAACTTACAAAAGGGCATGGAGTAGGTATGCAGCAAGCTAAAGCATCAGAAAAGAAATTAAGAGAATACAGTGACAGTACAGTAAAACAGACTGTGAACTATTAGTTGTTTTCAGTCCTAGTGTACTAGAAAGGGTTGTCTGTTTATTTCTAAAGATTAACCAAATGACAAGGCTCTTAATAAGTTTTATGCCACATTAAAGCAAAAAATAAAAGGGTCTGATGAGTATGTTTGGATATGTCTGGAGCTAAACAGACATGGCATCAATTCTACTGCAGAGTTTTTGTGAATATTAATAACTTTGAATACTGGTTATGACAATAATATACCACTTTATGTTGTATGTTATACTGATTTTATCATGTATACTATACTATGCAATACCTGTGATAAAATCTGTGCAATGCTAAGTCCCTGGTGTATTATTGCTTTAATAGGTGTAGCCATTCTTTTGCTAGAATAAAAAAATGCATATTTATCAAATGCTATTAAGTTTACAGTCCGATTTCCACAAATAATTAGAAGATAGTTTTAGGGAAAGACATTTTGGTGTGCTGACTTTGGTTAAATTACCTAAAATTACATACAGAAAAAAAACTCATCAAAGGTAAAGTGATAGCTGGCTACTGGCTCTTCTTTTGCTGGGGGTGAAAACTAGGATAAGATATGATAAACCTTTATTAGTCCCCCAGTGGCGAAATTCATAAAACTTGCAGCCACAACAGCAGGGGCTTGTTATGAATAAATGTAGAACCTCCGCTGTGAGTATAGGCAGGTGATACACACAAAATCCCCTATCATATTACAGGTATGCGCCTCATAAGTCCATTTGGACAACTTCTGATTACATGTATATTTGTGGTCCAATGCAGTTACTTTCCTTATTTGTATCATCAATTGTCTTATTTGGAAGAGAAGCAGCCAAGAAAACACTTAGAAAAGCTAAGATACGCTAAAGCTCACAAATAATGGAATAAAGATTATTACGGCATGACAATATCAAGTTTGACATTTTTTGGGTCGACAGTTGTTCACAATATGCTAAAACAACAAATATAATGCTGGCCTAAAACTACAGTACCATAGAGCTGTAATTAGATTTGTAATAACAGACTCTAACTCTGGTTCAGAAGTTTCATTAAACCAAAAGTAGAAGAATAAGTTATCTGGGCAGAAATAATAAGAGTAGTGTGCAGCAGTTTGAGTCAATACTAGTGCACTACAATGTAGGAGTGAGCCATATTACAATATTTTATCGCAATTAACTTTGTTATTGTGACAGATTTAGGATTTCGGATTTATAAGCATAGCAAGAATATCGTCACTGACCCCCAGCAAGTTTTATAATAAAGAGTGTAATTAGTCCTTAGAAATTCAGACACTCTCCAAATGTTTAAGTCTAGGCTAAAACATTCTTATTTACTCAGGTTTTTAGTAAGATTTAGACTATGACGCATGGCTCAGGTCGACTCATGCCTCTTGGCTGTGTTAACTTCTGGTCCTCTCCCTATGCTGCTATAGTTAGTGCTGCCGGAGCTTCATGCTGCACATGGCATCAGTGATTGATAAATAGACTCTGTGCTAACCCATAAGTAACTACATTTTCTCTCCGAGGTGATGTTCCAGTACCAGTTCCAGCACCACACACTTGGATGTTCCTCCACCATGGCATCACTCTACTGGTCTCCATCAACAAAACTCCAACCCACCAGAGTGCATTAACTCCCTCCATCATTTAGTCATTAGGAAATGATGTGCCTCCAAGGACCTCCCACTGAGGACTTATTTTAAATTATAAATTTGATTACTGATTTGAATTATATTATTTACTTAATTTTACTATTTCTTCAATATATGTTTAAGTAATCAATTAACATGTAGACCACTTAAGAAGGATGGGTCCCCTGTTGAGTCTTGGTCCTCCCAAGGTTTCTTCCTTCTACTTTCAGGGAGGTTTTTCTTTCCACTGTCGCCCTAGGCTTGCTCAATTTGGGATTAGCCTTTTATAATCATATAGGATTGTAAAGCTAAGGATTCACAAGGATTCACCTAAATTATTCCAAACTTGGTGACTTTCTGCACTTCTAACCCATAATGCTTTTTCACCACTGTGAACAAACTAGAAACACATGTATCTTTTGGCTTTTTAGCATGCTTCATTTTAAAATGACTAAAAGGTTGCTAGTGTTGCCGCCCAAATACAACTGTATAAATGTTTTCTGCTCGGTCTCAAATATTGTAAAATAATACCTTGTCAGCACAACATGTGTTTACATATTCCGCATCAAGGACTCCTTGCAGTCCTTTTCCCCTGAAACATTCCTCTCCCCCCACCTTCCTCATGACCATCACATGTGCAACATCATGTACAACATCTCCCACAATATGGCAAATCACAAATGAGCTACAAATGCCGTAGTATAAACATTAATTAATAAATTCTCATCAAAAACACAATTCAATTCAGTTCACAGAGAGCAGCACAGAGCTCATAGCAAGCAGCAACCAAACCTAGAGAGGGCACCAATCCATCACAGATTAAACGCACACACTAACGCTCATTAATTTCACACTCATATTGTGACACTTTAAAGATGCCAGCTGGCCTAATGCGTGGCTTTGCAGTGAAGGAAGAAATCAGGAGTACTCAGAGAAAATGATGAGAACATGTAAACTCCACTCAGGTGAAGAAGGGCTCTCTGGAGCTGTAAGCCAACAATGAAACGAGTAGATACATTTCTACCACCACATGGCATATACCACTCAACCCTAATCAGCACAAATGAAAAGACACAGTCCATGAAAGTCCATGTTCCCATTCTGACTATTTATATAAAGATCCCTTTTTGTATTACTTCCAATTAACTTATCCTTCTATTCAATTTTAAATCACAGGTAGCAGACTGCATTTGAACGCCAATGTTGAAGATGGACTATAATCACTTGTGCAGCATTCCCCCTTCATGCACAATTTTCTGATCCTAAGGTCTGCACATCTCACAAATTACAAATGAGAGATGCTGCTTGCTCAACACATTTTGAGTAATTACCGGTGTTCTAGGCTCTACTGTGCTAATTGTTATAATTTGCACAGGGATTTTCAGCTTAGCAAACAAACAAGTTAAAGTTGTCTTAATAACAAAGCTGCAGAAGAGAAATGGTACATTGCACAAGAGTATTGCTCAGTTGATTATATCTATAGAGATGCCAATAAGTATTTTTATATATATTATTGCCTTCAGCTGTCTAAGATTAATATAACAAAGACTGGGGAAAACAAAGGAACCATTACATAATATTTCAGCCACTGATCATAAGACGTTTGTTGTTACAGGAATTGTGTGCAAACCCTGTTCGTTAATTAATTATACAGTTGACTGCCTTTGTCACTAATCACGCCTGGTCTCTTAGCCCTGTGCTTGCTTCCTCACACAAACACGCAATCAACAGGATTAACATCAACCCTGTTTCAACCTGTACATTTATCCCCAGTTTGTCCTCATTTAGATCTGAACTTCAATGTTGATTATTAGTGTGGTAAGCTAGACATTATTCTCTGCTCTATCCATCACATAAATATTGCAGGAGTATGTTCATTTCAGTGTACAGACCTAACAAAGTATAGATTCAAAGACCTAGTAAAGCAAATATCACAATAACACAGGGGAATTAAGCCATAGTTTAGCTCGGATCCACCACCTTCCTCAAGTCATCCACAGGCAAAAATGATCTCAGCTGTAGAATCAAGACTTCACAAGTTTTTCTGTCAGAAAGCAGCTTTCTTGACAAATGCCTTCATCCATCACTTCTGCCCCGTCGTAACTCAATAAGCCACTTGCCAGCAAAGCCAATAAGCTGCTAGAGTGAGCACTGGGTACCGATGCCAACCAAAGCAGTAGCAAATGAGACCCAGCATTGGTCCAAGCAGAACACCGCTAAACAAAGACAATGTGTTTTTTTCCTCATGCACACATGCAGTTAATGTTAAACGTATATAGACGTATATATAAAGTCAATTTAATGAATAACATGACTGCTAGCAGCATGGTGGCTTGGTGGGTAGCACACTGTCCCGGGTTCAATCCCAGGGTGGAGTGGCCTGGGTACTTTCTGTGTGTAGTCTGCATGGGTTTACTCCAGGTACTCTGGTTTCCTCCCATAGTCCAACGACGCGTTAGGTTAATTGATGTCTCTAATAATGGCCTTTAGTGTGTGTAATGTCCGTACAATATCTTACGTGACCATACCTTACAGTGTGTGACTGTGTGCATCACTGTGTGTGTGTGCGCCCTATGATGGATCGGTGCCCCGTCTAGTGTTGAATTAATCATTATATTAAGCGAATAATAACACTGTCACAATCTTGTGAATACCTAAATGTGTGAATAAAGGTTTCAAAATTATACAAATATACAGAAAGATCCTAAGAAAAACTAAATAAATCGGACTACCTAGACTAGACACAGTGTTAATGTTTACTTTGCTAGCAAGCTGATGTTTCTAAGCTAAAACTGACTAGAACATTCTGAAAAACATCTCTCTTTGACTGACAAATAAGAAAAGGTCACGTTGCCATGATTCACAAACAAGACCCTTCTGGTCTGTGATTCAATGTATAAAAACATCCTGTTTTTTAAGTCATCTACTTCCCCCTTGTCATTAAAGATAAATTAAAACCTTCATTGGCACCCTGTCTAGGGTTGTTCCTGCCCTTACGCCCGAGTTGCCGGGTGGGCATCGGCTGGCACACGACCCTGTGTGGATTAAGCAGGAGATGATGGCTGGATGGATTAAATATGTTTGTAATTATCAGTCTGAGCCATTCAACTGTGTCTAAAATTTAACAGCATGTCTATTGCTTGTACTTTTCCGGGGCGGCGAAGAAAGAAAAGAGCAAGAGTTTGCACTCTTGAGATACAAGCGTAACCATAACGGTGTCTTCAGGGCATCCAAGCATCAAGTAAAACATTCGTGTTTAATAGGAAAAGCATATCACAGAGCAGAAAACTAGCTTTGGAAATGCAGATGGGAAAAAAAACAGTCATTTTGAGAACTGCTGGCATTCTTGGTAGGGATGGATTTCCCCTTGTTATCATTGGACTTTATGGTTAATTAATTTAATCTCAAACTAAAAATGAGAGAAATATAGCATTTAAGTAAATTAAGTAAAGGACACAAAAGGCTTTAAAATGTCATGCTTATTGAGTACTAATATCAAACACTATTCCATACAACCTCTCTATATGCTCCAGGATTTTTCTTCAGATCCCCACTCTGGGGTTTTAAATGGAATATACAATACAAGTGCAAAGGCCTTAGGCTACCATTAAAATTTGTTGTTTGACTTACAGAATGTGTGAATGTAACACCATAATATTGTGCTTGACAAAGGTTTGCAAAAGCAATCCCTTGTGCACATGGTAATAATATATTGATGAATCATGTTTCTTGATTCAGTGGCATTGGATTGGAGACCACGAGGGTTGCAATTCAAAATTAAATACAAAGCGTTTAATAACAAGTCCATGCTGCTATTACAGCAAAAGAGTTACACACCAAATACCAATAAATCCAGACATTTATCAAAATATTTTAGTCAAACGTTCACAATTTCACTCACATTGTTATGCTAATGTATAATTTGTAATGAAAATATGACATTTCAGCAAAATCCAATATATATGCAATTACACTAGTGATCTCAGACTTTTGGCCGGAACTGTATTCAAATGTTCTTCCTTTAAACATAAAACAACTGGAATAACATTTATGCACTTATTAGGTTTAAGTTTTGTTGTGATATTTCACCATAATAAAGAACCATTTTGGCTTAAAAAAAACAACTATTTTAGTCACTCAATTTAGAAGATTAACTCTCACTATCGCACAGCTACAACCCCAATTCCAATGAAGTTGGGATGTGTAAAACATACAAAAACAGAATACAATGATTTATGATAAAGTTGCCTTTTCAACATGTATTCAATTGAATAGACTACAAAAACAAGATATTTAAAGTCCGATGGATAAACTTTTTTGTTTAATATTTTTTGCAAATATTCCTTCATTTTAAATTTGATGCCTGCAAAATGTTCCAAAAAGGTTGGGACAAGGGCATGTTTACCCCTGTGTTACAACCCCTTTCCTTTTTACAACACTCAATAAGCATTTGAGAAGTGGAGATACTAACTGAAACTTTGTTGGTGGAATTCTTTCCCATTTTTGCTTGATGTACAACTTCAGTTGCTCAACAGTCTCGGTTCTCTGTTGTCGTATTTTGCACTTCCTAACGCACCACACATTTTCAATGAGACAGAGGCAGGCAGGCCAGTCTACTCTTTTACTATGAAGCCAAACTGTAGCATGTGCACAATGTGGCTTGCCATTGTCTTGCTGAAATAAGCAGGGACATGCCTAAAAAAGACGTAGCTTAAATGAAAGCATATGTTGTTATATATATGATATATGGCTTTCGGTTTGCATGGTTTTTTTGCAAGGAATTTTAACTTGCACTTGTAAATGGAGTGATGAACTGTGTTCATTGACAATGTTTCTTGAAGTGTTCCTGAGCCATGTGGTTCCATGTGGTAATATCTGTTGCAGAATGATGTTGGTTTTTAATGCATCTCTGAATCTTTTAATAACATATTTGACAGTAGATGATGAAATCCCTAAATTGTTTGCAATTGCACGATGAGAAACGCTTTTTTTGAACTGCTGGACTATTTGCTCACGCAGTTGCTCACAAAGTGGTAAAACTCGCTCTATTCTTGCTTAAGAATGACTGAGCCTTTTGGGAATGACCCTTTATCCTTTTCACCTGTGGAATGTTTCAAAGGGGTGTTTTTGAGAATTCCTCAACTTTCCCAGTCTTTTGTTGCCCCGTCGCAACTTTTTGGAACGTGTTTCATGCATCAAATTTAAAATGAGTGAATATGTGCAAAAAAAACCAATAAGGTTTATCTGTTTAAACATTAAATATCTTGTCTTTGTAGTGTATTCAATTGAATAGAAGTTAAAAAGCATTTGCAAATCATTGTATTCTGTTTATATTTATGTTTTACACAACGTTCCAACTTCGTTGGAATTGGGGTTGTACCACTAACCTAAAAAAGTAAAAAAGGGAGCATCAACAAACAACTAATCTAAGACAATGTTTCAGTTTTTTTTTTATTTAACTGAGACTCACTGAGAATCAATGGGAAGATCAACCCAGCTGGATAAGGGTGCTAAACCTCTCCAAACACATGAGCTCATGGATTCCTGAGATTGCCTAGTAGTTCACTGATTGATAGAGGACACAGGTTACCTCAACCACACAACAGGGTTAATTATAGTTTTTTAGACTCCATCAGCCAGAAATGATGAAGGAATTAAACTCATCTTCTTCCTATGGTTTGGAGACTTGGATGAGTTCAAGCAGAGATTTTTCACCCACCTTGACAACAGTTTTGTATAGAAAATTTTAGGATACATGTAAGCTAATTATTCAGTGATTAAATAAGTATATCTATCATTTGATGAAAAAACATAATACAAGATAAACTAAATGAACAGAGGTATATCTTTTTATCTAGAGCATATGCAAGTGGCTAAGAAGAAGGCCTGTTTTCAATGTGTACTACATTTATTAATTTGAATACTTTTAAGCATCTTAATAACAACATTTTAAGGCAGTATTTTCTACATGATACATGTTGCATGTGCTGGACCTACATGACAACAGTAATTACAGTATCTAATTGTGGCCCGTTAGCAGCCATTTTATGAGAATTCAATGGAGCACTCACAAGCAGTGATTCTATTGTAGGTGACATAGGATGATGAAAGGCCAGCAATTGACTAGAATTCTGATGAAAGTCAGATCAATATAACCTAAAATGTTGAGAAAAATAAATACGCTCTCTTGCCTTCTTACTCTATTTCTCAAGCTCAAATACAAACAAGCTTCTTCAACTATTTCCTGCTTCAGAAAATACAACTTAACTGATCATACAACAAGAATTTGAAACATTTCTAAGAAATATAAGAGGACAGTCAGGAGAAATATGAACACTTGGCAGCATGGGTTTATTAAACAACATCTATAGACTTTGCTCAGTTTAGAAAATAAACACGTGCTTGACCATAATAGGTTTTAAACGGGGGAAAAACTTCATGTAAAGTGATAAGTTTTGAAGTTGTATATAAAAAAATCTATAATAATAACACGTAATAATTTGGCACATTTTTTCACCATTTTGGAATCAAAAATTGAAAATCAGTAAAAAACAGAATTGATAAAAAAAAAGAATAAAAATCAATAAAATGCAATTCTACACATAAACAATAATAATCATAATATTAATGTAAAAAAAAAAAAAAAAAACGTGTCCTGCATCGGTATCAGCATCTGTGCACTGGAATTGGATTGAAACAAAAAAAAATGTGGATTGCCCCATTACTTAGAAGCTAAATGTATAATTGCACCCACTGGTGTTTAAAACCTGCAATTTTACCAGAGGCATAACAAAAAAAAAGGAGGCGATATGATAAATATCCATGATACAGTGTAATGCCCTTAAAAGGTATAATCATTTAAAAAGTCAATTTGAGTACACAAATACTAAGATTCCCAGTGTCTTTATATTTACTCTGCAATCTGTGTGTGAGGTTTGTGTGTCAATCTTTGCTTGTCCTTATGACCTGATGCAGTTTAATCCATCCCCACCCTGTGAGAACACACAGAACCAATGGCCCATGACAACATCCCAAAAAAGCCGACTAGGTGCCTAACAGCAGGCTATAAAGAGAGCAATCCCTAATTGACCATTAAAGATTGAGAACTGTGCAAGCAAGCATGTACAGCAAAGAGTTTGGCCTGGTTGGACAAAGGACAAAGCAAATCATCTTTGAAAGGTCCATCTATTCAGTGTGCTGAGTACAGCAGAACTTGGCATTATCCCTGGCAAGAACTTTCAAACACTTATTGATGTTTTAGAGGCGATTTAAGCTCATTTTAATTTCCAATTACAACCATTCTATAGCTGACAGTATTCTGTGATATAATGGTAAAGTATTGATCTGCAGTTTACACTGCTGTTTATTCGTGTTCTGTTTATTAAAAACCTAGTCAACCTCTCAATGTGTAAACACCTTTTTTTCAATCAGGCTATATATATTATAGATATCATAAATCCAAAGCAGTGCTGAAAACAACAGAGGAAAAACACTGATTTAAACAACATTTGTTGTACAAGCAATGTCTTGTCACGTTGCAGTAAAAAAGGAAACAATAAGTTCTAGTGCAAACAATGATAATGATTTAAAATAATGCACCATCACAACTGACCATTACACAAGAGTGGTGTGAACAAGGCACCCCTCCATGCTCTATGAAACGAAACCTATTTTAAATTACAACATGTCATCACTGCACTTTTGCCCTTCCTCCCACTGAATTGTTCTGTGAAGAAAATTCAGAAGACCATGTGTCTGATTACACACTTTTTTTCAGAATCTAAAGATTTAATAATAATTTTCATAGCTGGAACACTCTGTGAAATGAGCTATATAATCAACAGAGCATGTTCTTGAAGTCAATAAATATCACACAGCAGTATGTCATCATATATATATATATATATACACTACCGTTCAAAAGTTTGGGGTCACTTAGAAATTTCCTTATTTTTGAAAGAAAA
>JAVSBV010038581.1:0-11355 GCA_033117975.1 Parotocinclus spilosoma
GATACCGTGGCTCTTGATACATCACAAAGACTTGCTGTCTTGGTCACAGATGCGCCAGCAAGACGTGCACCAACAACATGTCCTCTTTTGAACTCTGGTATGTCACCCATAACATGGGTGCATTGTAAAATTTTACGCAAAACTGCACTCTTATCCTGCTAATTGAACCTTCACACTCTGCTCTTACTGGTGCAATTGCTCAAGATTGTCCACCAGGCTGGTCCAATTTGGCCATGAAACCTTCCACACTAATATAGTTTCATTGTCCAACCCCTGTATATACAGACATACACATACAGTAGTGTGTAAATGAATAAATAATATAAATACACACACACACACACACGTGTTTTTTTCTATTCATGACGGTCACAGCTTGGTCTTAACTTATTTCATGTGTCCAGGCCTTAGTTAACTATCCCACTAGCAATCACAATGACAGAGAAAAATTCACAAGCTGCAGAAGCTCTATTCATCCTTTTTAGAACTGTCGCAGTGACTACTAATGAGTAATAATGCAGGTAACCAACTGCATCCCATCAAGGAATGATTAATTTCTGCAGCATTCTAATTAAAACTTAAAAAAGGTAAAAAAAATATTAATCCCATCTTTCAGCATGTGATCCTATAAGAACCAGAAAAGGCTCAATTCCGTATGATTCAGTGCTTCACAGGCTTAATTGATGTTCTAATATAGAAGTACCAATGTTTGCAAAGACGGGGAGGTTGTAAGTGACTCTGAGTGATACACACTGAACTCAAAAGGCTCACAGAGGTTCTTAATGGTAAATTTAAAGATTTGAACTAATCCATAGTTTCAGGAGTCGAAAGGATCAAGGCCAAAAACACTGTTAAGAGGCAGAGGTACAAAATCAGATTTAAGGCTTAATAAAAAGGTGGGAGAAGTGAAATTGGTTCAGCATCAGTAAGGGATTAGTTGTAGAAATAAGCTCGAGTCAAGAAGTGCTCAAGGAGTAAACAGAAGATGCATGGAGAGTCAGTGAATTGCACTTATATTGTTTTTGCAGAAATTAAGAAGCACATGGCTAGAGGCAAACTTTTGGGCTTAGCACTCCCTCCGATTAAAATAGAAAGCAAACCACATATTGAAAAATGTATTTGTGTAAACACATAGACTGTAAAAGTCCAGTGTGTCCATAGTCCAGCATCATAAGACAAACAGAGTAAAACAATAACTTTTATTTACCTAATACACAAATGAATCAATTTTACCCAGTTAACAAACGTGTATGGGGTGGTTACTTTAAACAGTTAGTTAACACAAGTCCAAATGCTAGATTTTTGGGACACACTGCATAGTGCTCACGTGTTTATTAACAGTCCCAAAAATGGCTGCCACTTGTCAAACTTGCATAAACCATTCAGATTCCGAATATGAGCAAAAACAGCGAGTGTTTTAGTGGTTGTGCCTTACAATGGATTGGTGCTTTGTCTAGGGTTGTTCCTGAATATACCCTGTGCAACTGGCCAGGCACTTGCTCACCTGTGATCCTGACCAAGTATTAAGCGGATAAGACAATGAATGAATGAATGAATTTCACATCGCATTCTATTAACAGTAACAAACTGCAAAACTGTAGGAGGTAATGGTTAACTCCGCCTTTAAAGAAGATAATTAATTTACAGTATGGATAGCAAAGGTGGAAGCCTGTTTTACATCAATACAAGCATGTTTTTTTTTTATGTTCTATGTTCAGGTCATTACAAGTTGCACCTGATTCACTTGCTGTCAGAAAAGCATAATGACATAATTGATTCTAAAGCTATGAGTCAAAAACCTTTCATTTTTATCCCAATTTCACCCAAAGACTAAAATACTAAAGGTATTTCAATTTAAAAAAAAAAAAAAAAAATCTCAACATCTGCACAGATGCATATATGTACATATTCCAATGTATACAGATGAGGCAAAACATTATAACCACTCACCAGATGGTATTTAATGGTATTTAAATTGTATTTAATAATTGTCTCATTACAGCTGGGCCTGTTAAGGGTCTGGGATGTATTATTTTGTTCTTATATAGTCAACATGTTGGCCAAATCATTATGGTCAGACAACTTGGTTGGAACAAACAACGGCAAGGTGTGTGGGGTGTGAGTACCTACTAACAGTGGTCCATGAAAGGTCAAGCTATGAATCAGAGGTACGGTATGGGATGTGAAAACCCTCAGGAATGCCTTTGGCAACAAGGTCCAATTCGACAGAGTGGCTATTGCAACACAATTTACTTTTTTTCATTCTATGAGTGGAATGAAAAACAACACGCAGTGCATACCACTCTACTGAATATGGTACTGTGAGGTTGCATTCAGAGTGGTGACCATGCGGAGTGTCAGAATAAAACAAGGTCTTTTAGGCCGATAAGCCAGTTTTCTTTTACATCATGTACCGGCATGTACCTGGAGAAGTGACAGCACTAGGATTCTTCATGGGCAGATGACAAACAAGCGGAGGCAATGTCATGCTTTGACAATGTTCTGCTATGACACCTTGAGCTCAGGTACCCACGTGGAATCAATTTGACAGTTGTCACCTGTCTAAACGCCACTGTGGACCTAAAGATACTTTAAACAGATCACATCACAAGATGCTGAAAATACGACTGGAACTAAATCACATTAAAACGTGCACTAGGAGTTCTCAATAATCTATTTAAGGCAATAAGTTGCTTGGTTATGATTTGATACAGAAGATTAATCTCCAGCCCTGAATCCCTACACTGTACTAAAGCAACCCTACCAGTGACTTTTAATAGTAACTTTATCCATATAGCAGCGGGCATGTTAATATTTCCCCAGTTTTGGAAGGATTAAGTGGTCATCACCCAAAAATTGAAGAATGTTAACAGCACACAATAGGTATTTATTGATGCAATTCCTTAATGTGTAGAAAGGCATTTAAAAGTGTTTGTAATAAGTAGATGACCTGGAAACATTATCTAGACCATATGTGCAGATTAAATCCAATGTGTGTCTATGAAAGCAGGTGTGCACAGCTGATATCATTAGCAAGCAGCCTTTCCACTATAGAAGCAGACTGCTAATGGGGAAATACAGTGGAACCTCAGAAGACGAACGCCTCTTTACTCGAATGCTTTGGATAATGAATGGTAAGTTTTAATTTTTTTTGCCTCCAAATTTAAACAAAGATTCTCAGCGCCTTTGTGCCAGTGGAAAGCTCACTGTCTATAAAGTTTCACTTTATGTCTTTATATTTCACTTATGTTTTGCACTTAGTTATATACTAGCAGCCCGCATGATACATAAGTTACACAAAGCAACTAAAATATACCTCTAGGAAAAACTATGAATAGTGAGAAAATAAGAATGAATGTATTAAAACACAACCCACAATATGATTGACAGAACCCCCAGCCATTCCTACCCTTACAAAAGGCTTGCGTTTTTTGGGAATTTCGGCGGTTAGATTGTGAATCTATCAAAACCGTTTCTTAGTGAGCACCTAAGAGGTAAGACGAACCTGTGTACCAAGTTTCATGTAAATCTGTTTGGTGGTTCCAGAGATTTCGTGATGAGTCAGTAGGTCAGTCAGTCAGTGGTATTTCTCGTATATATTTATATAGATTTTTGAATGCTGGTGGCGGCATATTTTTGGTTTGGTGGGCTGTTTTCAGTCCAGCAGTGACACTGAGGTTTCTGATCCACTCATATCAGAGCAACAGACAAACTCTTCAAAAAAAGAAATGATATGATTAGTCAGGGTAACATTATTTTCTTACAGTCTTACAAAAATTATGTTTTAAGTCAAAAGTCCCAGGACATTGCAAATCCGTTTACGCCAATCGATTTCTGAGACAATTCTGGTCTTCTTTGATATGCTCCATGACCACCTTCTCAATGAAAAAACTTCCCTTTGATTCAGTGTGGCCGCTTTCAAGTTAGGAGCCATGTGTCGGCCCCCACCCAATCACTTGCTGGGGTATTCAGATATGTAATTTTCCCTTCTGTTTCTGCAACAAAACAATATCCCGTGTCTTTTGACTCACTTTGTACATATGTGAATATTTGTATAATATAGTTTTCAGAAGTTTCCGTATTTGGGTACTGTAAGCTTAATCTCATCTGCTGTTAATCATCTGGTCCCGTTTTGTCTTTTATGTTTCAGGAAAATTTGGAGGAGTTTTATACTTTCTTGCCTCTAGTTGGTGCAGCTCAGCCATCCGGTCCTCCTTCATCTGGTAAGATGGAACACCAAATGTTTCTGCGGCTATAAATGTCAGAAACGCACAGTCTCTTAATCATGCTTAATCGCAAAATGTCAAATGACAGAAGCTCAACCACTTGCTCCAAATGTTATTTTACGTTGACATTAAACACAATGAGGAGGAAAAGTAGATGCCTGTGAACCTGCACTGCTCATTCCTGATCAGCCCAGTGTTCTTGGACTTCAAACTTTGGACAAATTCCTTACCAGCTGTTGGGATAAAAGTTAGAATAAGCTCAAAATTCGGATCTACCACAGTCTCGAATGGAAGGCAAACTGTTGAGAAAACTAGGTGAAAACAAGAAGTCTGCTTTAGATTAAAGCCTTCCGGTAATGAATTTATGCCAAATTTACACTGAAAATATGCTAATGTATGCGAATGAATCATTACGAGGTGATGTCTTCTCTTCTCTCTTGATTTACATTGTGCTTTGAAGCTTGAGCTCAGTGGGTGCTCTAAAAATGCTTAACATACTGTGCATTTCTGACATCTAGTAAATGTTCACTTGCTGTACATGCATTAATGTAAGAAACATCTAGTAATTTTGGATATTTGGATATATCTGGTGACCTTCTTCACTAATTTATTCTATTATTAATCACTGCATGAGTACCTACCTGAAAGTTTAGCTTCAAACTGATAGATATGAATGGTACAGACATGCTGCAGCTTAGTCCATGAATGCATTTCTCAGGTTTTAAAGCAATCCAATGAGCAATAAATAAACTTAAAGCAAACAGTGAGCAGATCGATGGCACTGTGGTTAGCGTTGTCACCTAACCGTCGTCCCAGTTTGAGCCCCAGCCTGTATAGACCTTGCATGTTCTCCCTGCATCTGGGTGGCTTTACTTCAGGTTCTCAGCTTCCCTGCTACTTTTAGAAGACATGTGATAGGTCAGTTAGAGTGTGACTAAATAAGTACAAAAGGGTGGGCTATCAATTTGTGGAGTGACAGTTCGCTACCCCAACACCCAGACAAAATTAAAGGACATTTCATTCTTTCATTCATTATCTTCCGACTAATCAACACCGGGTCGGCTTGGGCTTTGGGCACAAGGACAGGAACAACCCTAGACGGGACGGCAATCCATCATAGGGCACACAGTCACACTTTATGGGCCACTTTAGAGACACCAATTAACCTAACACATATGTTTTTGGACTGCTTGAGGAAACCGGAGTAAACCCATGCAGACACAGGAAAGACATGCAGACTCCACACATAAAGGACCCAGGCTGCTACACCCTGGGATTGAAACCGGGACCTTCTTGCTGTAAGACAGCAGTGCTTCCCATTATGGGATAATTAATTTAGAAATATCCTCTATTTTTGTGAGCAGTATATTTAACCTCATATACAAGGCTTACATTTAATGAAGTGAAAGACGTAGCTCAACTCTCACCTCTTTCTTATTTACTCAGCCCATGGTAGGGAACGTAAAGCTCCTGAAGCTGTAACTCTTGTCATGTTTATGTCGGAACAAATGTACTGGTTACACCTATGGAGACTGATTGAACTCCATTCATATCCACATAACTCTGTGTTCTACAGCTCCAGGGCTGCATAAAGCACTGCGTAATGGCAAGAAACACGGCCATAACACAATCAGACTGCAGTAAATGACACAAACAAGCCCGTACTGTGAGAGACTTTGACCTGCTTAGGTTTCGGGCACCTTTAGCTGAGATTACAAAGCACTATTTACCCAACGTATTACAACAAGATCATTCCAACTAAACTGTTTATTTATATACACACTGAATTTAGCCATCAAATAAAAAATTCCATTCACATGTGCTAAATGTGCAGTAATCTGTCAGGGGGTGCATGGCACCACTGCCACTAAGCATAGAGGGCAGCAGGTGCCTATAGTGCAAGCTTATGTCATCCAGGTCTTACAGGATTCCGTTACCCAGAATCCACAGCAGAGGTTTCTTGGAATAGACCATAACCTCTGAATTTTGCCAGATAAATTTTATCAACATCACCTTTCCTTTTAACAGCACTCCAGTGTTTGGGAACAGAGGATAATAATTGTTGAAGCTTTGTAGGTGGGATTCTTTCCCATTTTTGCTGAATAGACAACTTTAGTTGCTCAACAGTCCAGGGTCTCCGTTGTCGTATTTTTGCGCTTCAGAATGCGTCGCACATTTTCAGTGGGAGACAGGTCTGGACTACTGGACTACTAGTCTAGAACCTGCAGTCTTTTACTACGAAGCCACCCTGTTGTAATTATCATAACAATATAGTCAACTAAGTCTACAGTCAATTCAGTCGACTAAAATATAAAGGGTGTAAAATGTAAATACTTTTTCTTCAGTTCCCTTAAATTATTAAAGTCATTATATACACTTACACAAAATGAAAAATGTATTAACAAATTATGGAATATTATTAATGTTTAAAATACCAATATCTTTTAACAAACATCTTTATTGACCTGAACTTACATATTGAGCAGAACAATAAAATATTAATTATGAGTAGGTTTGCTATGCCTGAGAAATAAATGCATTGTTCATAATAAATTACATACATTATATAATACATTCTTTAACTGAGTACAGTTAACACTGGTACGTAGGATTTCTTCTGCAAACATCTGAGACCAAATGGCTAGAAAGTAAGAACGTCTGCCAAATGACTCAATGTAAAGGTAAGAAAATGCTTGCTGTCTAAATACAGGCACCATTTAGCAACCATGTGATCAACGTCTTAAAAACCGAGGTCATAACAACTATAAAGCGTTAAAAGAAAATAAAAATCTGTCAAAAATGCATAAATAGCTGGTCAAATTGAAAAAGTTTAGGCATGTGTATTTTAACTGCTATAAGTATTATTTATGACAGACTTTGGTCATTTTTAAAAGATGGATTTTGTTTATATATTTGTTTGTTTTGTTTATATAACTTATTTTCACAATTTTACTACTTTAAGGTCTGTCTTGAGTACAGACACTCTGCTTTACATTACAAGCCCTGAGCTGGACTCACCTACATAAACCTAGAAGCACCGGTCATTTGACTGCTGTGACTTAATGTTTAAAAGGCTATACTGCATTGTTTCTTTACAGGCACCCATTTCCTCTTGATTGTGTGCAGGCACAGCGGTATGTTGCTTTGTGTATATATGCCATTGTGCACGTTTACATTTTGATTCCACAGTGCGTGTAATTACTAATGTGTGCTTATTAATGAAAAATGTTGTGTATTTTCTGGAGTGATATTCAGAACAGCTTAGGCTTTGGATGTTGTGTAGATGGTAGCGTTCCACTAGTGTTTGCAGCAGCATCTCTAATAAATGTATGTGTTGTTTACATGCAACACAGTTTTCCTGTAAAGAATTCCCTTTTATTTTTAATACAGAAGCATAAAATGACTACAGTAATGTCTGGTCAATGACCATTTCGATCAAAAACCAGATTCACAGAACCTAACCTGCAATAGCTTATCAGTAATGTTTTATTTTTCATTATTATATAGTTTTTCTTTTAAACATCATACGTTTCTTATTGTTTAATTACTGTCCTGCTGAAGGTCCTTGGCATAATATAGTTTTGTATTTTGATAATTCGTTTAATTTCAAATCAGGTCTTTGACTCATTAGCGAAGACAGGAATATTGTGTGAGAATTAAATAGAGTTTACAAAATTAAATTAAATAAGTAGTAAAATAAAAACAGTTCCCGTGAGCATAGGGTAGTATGCCAAAAAAACATGATATTGTGATAAATATTTAGTTTTAATGTCAAGCAATATTTGGAACTAAAACTTTAGACTTTTTAAATCCGGTATGTAAAATAAATAACAGAAAGGGAAATTGACAATGATTAAGCAGCAGCATCATAAAATGTACATATTACCCAGATAGTACAGTCGATTCCGGTTAATTGGACCACCGGTTAATGGGACCAGCCGCTTATTCGGACCAAATCCTAAAGTACCGAAACAAATCCTATTATACATGTAATGCTATTCGCTTATTTGGACCAAAATTCCGCTTAATCGGACCAAAGAACGTGTACAGTATATAATATCCATGAAGAAACTCTTCGTCTCTGGCATCACTACCTGAAAACTACAGAGTTTCTCCCCAGCCCTCTACTGCCACCTACAGGTCTTTGCCTAACATTTCTATTTACTTCAAAAAAGCCACAAGTCGCCACTTAGCCACAGCAAAAGCGCATCAGATCACACTGGATAGGTTCTTTAAACGTTGACTGAAATTTAGTAAGAACTTTTTTTTTTTTTTACAGTATTATGCTTTGCATGCTGAGTACCTATACATTGTGTTGTAGATCGTTTCGAAAAACCTTTTGCAAATTTATTTGTCAATTAACAAAGTTGGTAAGCAACAGTAGTACGTTGCTACAGTTTGTACGTTCGCTATACGTGTAAATCACACAATAAAGGTTTAATAAACATTTAATATGTTATATAGCACGCCTTGTCTTGTAACATAAGGGTATGTTAGGGTATGTTCGCAAAACCATCGCGTCCCGATGTGGTCCCATTAACCGGAATCGACTGTATATATGTATGTGTATATATATATATATGTATGTGTATATATATATATATTACAGATGATGCACAAGGAACACCACAAACAGACAAGCAGACTAACTACATGACCATGTCCTGTGGTCTGATGAATAGTACAAAGACAAGTGTGTCTTGCCTACCATCAAGCATGGTGGTGGGAATGTCATGGTTTACTATAGTATGGAGTATAAGTATTGAGTATAATATAGTATAATATAGTATACAGAAGTCTTACCTGAATATTGTCTTCCAGTCTCTTCATATCTCTGAAATAAAAGAAATCTGGATTTTTTATCTATTTTAGTCACTTAAGTTTATCTACAAAAATCACTTATGCGCTAGATCAGCTCTTTGCTAACATTATGCAAATTGAAACCTTAGTTGATATCTAACATTACTCACACCAAATCTGTCCACACCCACTGGGTATGCTGGAACTCCGGGGGGACCAGGGGGCCCTGGGGGTCCAGGTGGACCCTTAAAAAGGACAAACATTTTATGATGGGAACATTAGGTCAGTAAACAAATCAGAACAGAGAGTTTTTCACTTACAGGGTAACTATATCCAGCTCCAGAGCTTGGCTCTCCCTTTTCTCCTTTATATCCGTTCACACCCGGACGACCCTGTAATGACCCAACGAGGACACGAGTTACAACTAGTTGTGCATGGAAAACTTGAATCAAACATTTCATAGCAGCTACATAATTAAAGGACTCACAGGTCTGCCTGGCATTCCGATCTCGCCCTTCATGCCAGAAGTACCAGCCCTGCCCTACACAAAAAAATTGCATAATCAAAAGTACACAAAAATATTACTTACATTGACAACACTGGAATATGATCAAACAAGAGAGGATTATTAAAACTGTAAAACTCACAGGAGGTCCGATTGGTCCTGCAGGTCCCCGCTCCCCCTAGAGAAATGAACAGGCAATAAATGCATGACATAGAAGCCCAGCTGTTTTAATTTCTAGATTTAAAACAGAACGATTTGTTATGAATGTTAGTAATAATACATTCATTTTTTAAACACTGATGTATGCAGTCAAACTATTTTTGTTACCAAAAAGTAAGACCCTCAAGACCCTGCGTTATAGTGATTGTATTACAAACAAAGAGTTTTAGACACTGCTTTCCTGCCCACTTGCCCCCTACCGACGACAAAATTACTGTAACATGGCCTTTCATGACTTATTGCTTTAAAATACAAGTGACTATCCTTAACCTTAATTGTGACAGACATGAAAGCAGCCTATTCAGTCCTTAATATCATCAAAAGCACTCAGAT
Source organism: Parotocinclus spilosoma (assembly GCA_033117975.1). Lineage (NCBI taxonomy): Eukaryota > Metazoa > Chordata > Actinopteri > Siluriformes > Loricariidae > Parotocinclus > Parotocinclus spilosoma. The sequence goes on from JAVSBV010038581.1 coordinate 10,084, forward strand.
CTATAGCTGCTCTACTGGAGTCATGTTGATTAAAAGAGGGCTTTCGCTGTGTTGAAACTAAATATTAAAACGTCAAAGCATTAAACGCAATGTTAAAGCTACAAAAGGAAGCATGTAAAGTGAAAATAGGGACAAGAATAGATATATACAAAACAATGCTATATTTTATTGCTATTCAGCTAACCAGGATTCTTAAGACTTAATCCTGTGGTCATGTCTTACCCAGAAATGCAGTTGCAGTTTAATCCTTAGTCGTTTGGTATGTCTGGCTGCTTACTGTTTTGTCTGGTTGCTCAATGCAACGTCTATTGAGAAAAATGCTATATGTTTTCAAAATAAATGTTGCAATGAGGAGCCAGACATAACAGTAAGCAGCAGAGAGTTCTGTTTACTGTTTATTTATGAACTAGTAATCTACAAATTACTCCAACTATACGAAGACACAGGAGATTAATTACTGAAAGTGAAATTTTGCCTTAATTATTTAATATATATTCATGAAGCATATAAGACCATTGTCTTATATGAATTATTATAAGATATATGGTGTGGCATTTGCTAGCTGTCATATGAACTGTAATATGACTTTATGGCCAGTGATTTGACAAGCGGGTGGTAGTCTAGTGGATAAGATATTGGACTATGGACCAGGAGGTTCAGGGTTTAAACCCCACCTCTTCCAAGCTGCCACTGTTGGGTCCTTGAGCAAGACCCTTAACCCATAATTGATTGGACTGTATGAATGTATCAATTATAAGTCACTCTGGATAAGAGTGTCTGCTAAATGCTGTAAACGTAAGAGCATCTCTGAGAAATACTGTTTGAAACTTGCAAGCGGGAGCCAGGACAGTTCTGGTATTTGGATTTTTTTTCTGTACACAGACACAACATGAGCAGCACTGTTGATATTCTTGTCTGTTGTGTATCTGAATGATTGAAACTATGTTTACTGGGTGGCAGGATCAGAGGTGGGGTATTTATATATTGGCACCATGACCATTTCTGATTCTGCATATTTAGGCTACACTGGAAGGTGAGTGTCTTACATACATGGATTATCCTTGTCATTTTCATCTCTGCTGTTATGGCGGTTCAGTCTTTTGCTGACATGACTGTATATGGTACTCTCTTGTGGGCACACATTACTATATTCATTTCTAACATTCATACCCAATACAGGGACTGCAGGATACAAAACAAGATGTCTTGCACACTTTTTTTTATTGCTTGTTTTTATTGTATTGTTTTTGTTGCTTGTTAAATAAATTTTAT
>JAVSBV010038592.1:0-11355 GCA_033117975.1 Parotocinclus spilosoma
ATAATAATCATAATGACGGTATCATTATTATTATTATTATTATTATTATTATTATTATTATTATTATTATTATTATTATTATTGTTGTTGTTGTTTTTGTTGTTGTAAAATATGAAAATTAAAAAAAACTAATTGTAGGTTTCCATTCAGCAAACACACTTATTTAGAGCATACTTACAATCAAAGCAAGGGTCCCAACAGTGGGATTTGACCCCCAAACCCTCTGTTTTACAGCCCAGTGCTTTTAACCACTGTGCAACCACAGTCCTACTGCCTTGTCTTTTATTTGATAGATATGGCAGCAGTAAAGTGGTTCATCTACAAATGAGCTTGTGTTGGACATGTCCCATTATGACTTCAAATTCCAAAATGCTCACAGGGTGTGCAATGTCAAAAAGATGATAATTAACGTGTCAGGAGAGAAAGTGCAGGGTTCCTAAATGTACAATAATGTCCAAAATGATGTGCAAAAACTTTGACTGACACTTCTGTGTACACTTTCTTCTTTTTGAAGCTTCACACGGAGTGAAATCTTATTATACAAAGATGATATGACACGACACACTACAGGATGCAAACCTGTCTGTATCAAATCCAATATTGTAAACGTGGTTTTATTTCTGTTTTCTTTTTGTCTTTCTTTCTGTTTGCTAAATGATATATTGATAGGTTAAAACTGCAGTCTCTGAGCATTTTCTGTGCATTTTTATAAACGTCTCTAAATGAATCAAGAAATGATGTGCAATTATATAACAGCGTTCAACTAAAACACTCAAATAGAATTCAGATGTTAAACTGCTTATAATGAGAGGCCAAATCATCATATTGTTTGCTGCTTCAGAGACTTGCTCTGCCACTATTTTTTGTCACAAGCATAAACTGAGTGCCAGACAATATGAATCAATAAGAATTTGCTTGAGTCTTGTATAACACTGTTATACAAATTCGAGTTGGACATGCCTAACTACTGAAATATATCAACATGGTTGTGGTGTTTAGTGCTAAATATAGCAGGTCAAATATTATTTGGTGTACTGTTTTTACCTCTAAATGCAGCACAGCACACTTCACATCTGTGGATATTTCAGGCTTCTTTATTTCTTATTTTGTTTGTGCAATATTAAAGAAAAAATCTGTACTTCTACTTTCCTATATTACCTCCAGTCTCTTTATAATCAATACAAACTCACATTCAAATGGACAAATACATGTGCCAAGTGTGCAGTCAAGCCTTTTCAGGTTCTCTCTATAACAGGGAATTTTCTTTTCCCTCTTCCCAAACCACTAACCCCCGATAACGTATTTTAATATCCCTCTCCACTATCCAAACCACTAACTCATCATAGTGACTGACAGACTAAAAACAAAACCTGAGAAATTTAATACTGCAGACAACACACCGCTCACAAACACACATGCATTCTTCATTAAATATACTTTCTTGTATGTTTCTACATAATAAATACAAAAGCAAGAGAGTGAGCAAGCAAGCAAAAATGAGAAGGAGAGAACGAAATAAAGAATGTGAACGTTTTTTTATTTCCAGAACTATATGGGGTTTTCCCATAATGCATAATCGATATAAAGTTAATGTTATCTAACTATACATTTTTCAAAATATTTCCAGTAGCATTTCAAGGTACAGTCAGATAACTGAGTCCCAGTTCTACAATAGGTCTACGATAGTATAACTTTACAAAGGGTGAAATCCGATAATAAACATACATACATATTCAGCAGAAATCATAATCTGAATTATGGATTTAGAATTTTACAAGTGATGTATGGAGTCATGTGGCGGGAGTGATAAGCGCTTGTGTAGTATTTTAAATGTGTTTAATGTTAAGGCTGCACTATGATATATACAGTTTCTTTTAAAATCTATGATTTACGATAAATTCAGCATACGATGGATTTGTTGGAATGTATCCCCTTCATAAATCCGGGACTACCTCTATGTGGCCATCCAATAAAACTCAGTTTGTCTTCAAATATCATAGAAAACAAAAATGTGTCTTATATATACCTTATTCATGTCTGCATGCCAAAAGGAGAATCGCAGGCAGAAAACAGCATGTTAATGTGTGCATTTTGCTTTTGTTAAGTGTTAAGTTAAACTATTTTAAAAAATGAATTATTGTGTTGTACAGTACTGTACTGTACTAAATGGTTTTATAGTCTGTTTTAATTAAGATTATTATTTAACATAAAATGTGTGCAAATTATCCATGTCCATTATCCAAGCCTATTTTTTTTCAAATGTCCTTACCTGTACTTTTATTTTATGTTTCTTGGGCTCAGACTCAACATACTTTGTCTTGACTTTGTCTCTAATATTTGGGTAATGGACTTGTTTTGGACTCAGCAAAGGTGGCCTTGACTACAGCCCTGCATGTCAGGAGCCCAGTACATTGTGATTACACGCATAGACAGGCAGAGACAGGCTGCTGATGTGTATTAAGGAAGAAACCTGTCAGAAACAATTGTGACTATATAGGGCCAAAATTAGGATGTATGTGTTAAAAAAAAAATCATGCCTTCAGTCAATCTGTCAAAGCAGATTCCTGCAGTCCATTTCCCTAGTCGTAAACTCGAAAAGAAAAGATCAGATCTACATTTTTAGCCAATCCATAGCTTCTTCTTCTTTTTAATGTCTTCCTTCTCCATTTTGACATGATCGTGAAAGCCAAAATGTTCCTTCTGTCTATAGTTGAAGGCAGTGAGGGATGGAGAAGGCATATGCAAAAAGACACAGCCATTAATGGCAGATTCCAATATGCCAAGAGAATAAACTCAGTCTTTCTTCTGTTTTGCTTATTAACTATGTCAGAATTTGGATGTTCTGTCAGGCTGGGATGGAGGAACTTGTCATTTTACAGCTGGAGTTATTCCCAGAGGCCGTTAGTAATGCGCTAAATTTATTCCGTTACATTAACTTAAGTAACTGTTTCAAAGAAAAAAATACTTCTTATATATATAAAATTTAACTTGGCATAGATTTCACTCTTTCACTCATATAATGAACAACAAACACAAAGTTTTGTTGCCTGATTTTCCTGTTGTTACATTTTTTTGAACCAACTCTGAATCTGCTTTTGGCATAAGGGCAGCGTGTGAAAGATTACAGATTATGATGGGATATCAAAAAACATAAAACACAATATTTAAAAATAAGATGACAGTGATGGTTTTCCGTGATTCTTAAAGTAGCACATTTTAGCTTTAGGGTCTGTGGTTTTGTTGTTTGTGCCGGTGAAACATCTCCCTCTCGCTTGCTGTTGCATATCCTAATATCTAGCCATTAAAAAAAAAAAGTTTTTGAGTTTGTACAAAGATTCATAAGTGTAAAACTGAAGGACAGCCTGTCACCACTAACTTACTGGATTAAAACAACATAAAGGTCTGACATTTCTGGAATATTACTGACAAAAAATAATAGCAGTGTTCTCTGGGATTTTAACAATAGCGATAATTAGATAATGCTTTGCATATTTCAAAATGTGTTTGTACATTGTTACTAACACTGTACTCGTTTGCTCTTGTTAACCCTTTCAGGACTGTGAGGATTGTACGCACATCATTTTAATGACTTTGAAAAAATCCTCTTAATCTCCCAATGGAACCAATGCATACATAAAAATCGAAATCAGGCTTATTTAAATCAAGTCAGTGATATAAGTAAATGTATGGAACAAATATGTCCCTTGGATCTCCAAAGTAGTAACAGGATAAAATGATTGCCCATAAATGACATTAATAAAAAAGAGCATTGAAGGAAATTTAAATGTAACTAAAGCATAATATCTGTTGCATTACTTGTTTTAAGGCACTTTTTTTGCTGAACGATTACACTAAAGTTTTCTAGGTGTGTTGTTGAGATGGTATTTTGGCTGGCTGGCATGGACAGCTTACTCCCAAACTATGTAACTAGGCAACAGACATTGTTTGCAGACTGACTTTTTTGGAAAAACAGCCACATTTTCAAAGCCAAAGAACCTTCATGGGAGTGAAGATGAGCCACGTCTGACAACAAAATCTAAGTTGCCGGTGTCTGTGTTTTGTCTCCAGTTTGTTTTTCGGTCTTGTGTTGTACGTAGAACATTATCTTAATTTGTGATGCAATCAACATTTACTGCAAACATTGAAATGGTGTGAATATGGATTGCTATATAAGCTTTGTATGCCATTCTTTTATTAATCTACCCTATGCAATGTGTATTGCAGTACTTAAGTATATTTTCACAAATTATTTTAGTATTCTTTGTCAAGTAATGTCTTTGATTGAGTACTTTTACTTTTTGGTACATTATTTTCTTAATTTCATAGCCACTTTAATGTGTAGCATATAGACAACACAACGTTAATTTGTATCATTACTTCAAAAAACACTAGTAATATAATTATTGCATACAAAAGTGTTGTACATATGCCCCTTATTTTTTATATATGGTCCTGAGAAATAATTATATAATGTAACAGCGTTTTAAAAGTCTTCCGCTTAATCAACACGGGGTCGCAGGCCAGCCGGAGCCCACCGGTCACACACTAAGGGCCACTTTTTTAAGAGACACCAATGTTTTAGAGACACCAATTACACGCATGTCTTTGGACTGTGGAAGGAAACCGGAGTACCCGGAGAAAACCCATGCAGACACAGGGATAACATGTAGACGCCACACAGAAAGGATCCAGGCTGCTCCACCCTACGATTAAACCCAGGACCTTCTTGCTGTGAGGCAGCGGTGCTACCCACCGAGCCACTGTGTCGCCCCCCGTTTTAAATGTTACTACATTTGAAATGGTAACAAAATAATTTATGTAATGATTGTTAGTTTTACTTATTGTTTTAGTCTTTGGAGTTTTAGGGACAGATGGGGTTTGTGATTTGTGAGTTTCACCTGATCACCTGATTTTTACAGAGGAATTCTGATGTAACGTCAGTGGAATGAGTAAACTGTGTATTTAAGTTATCATGAATGTTTCTCTGGGCCTCAATACTCACCGGATAAATATGAGGCAGAAAAACAGTCTTACATTTACTAAACATGTATTTAACTAGACTGGATAAATAGACCTTCCTTTGCATTATTTTAATGTAGTCCAATTAGTTTTGGAGGGGATTCATTAGGGAATTCAAAAATTGGGGTTATTTCATTACGGGATAATTCATTTTGAATTTTTTTGGAGCAGTATAAATTAGGCTGATATACTAGTTTAACTCTTAAGTCTGCAAGCTATCGAGAGTTTCTTCATCAATCTATATTACAACACGGCAATATTTCATTAAGAACTGGGAGCGCACTGACAGGTGATAAATGGGCTCGGCTCCAGCTGTTTGACATCAGTCTGTGGATCAAAGCTCTAGCCGAGACGTTGGTGAGTAAGAGCTAAGCAGCTGCAGGTTCTGTGTGCTAGATTGGATATCGATACGATAACTCTTCACTGATATCATTTGACTATATATCATGGAGAGGATGTCGGTTTCCAATCTAAATGGAAAACTTACTGATTGCGTTCAACTTCCAGAACCAGCTTCAAGTCCGGTGCTGAGACCATTATCTCTCCCCTCTCTGGGAATTGGTCCTGCAAAAACACACAAGCTTCAATTAAGTAGTTATAGTACTTATTATGTAAAAAAACCCCACAAATAAGCAATTTAGCAATGAAAGAACCCTTTATAACAGCAATAGGAATTCCTGTTAATACTATATGTACTTCAGGGAAGACTATAGCCAGCCCAAACTTGTCAAATTTCTTGTATTTACTGCATAACAAGATTTATCTCATGACACGGCATCATAATTTAGGATTAGGTTAACGATTTATTTACAAAAAATAATTAAAAAGATCTAAAAGAAGGAGAGAGCTTTGTAAATTTTAGAAAAAAGTCTGAAAATCACTGATATAGAACTGTATAATGACTGTTATAAATAAATTGTTCCACAAGCAAAGGGAAATAATCAGGTTGTTTTACATTGTTAATAGTTTTTCCCCTCTTACTGGACATACACTGCTCACCAAAATTCATTTAGAAAGAACCCAACGCATGTTCTACAGATTTCTGTTTATTCTGTAATTCATCTTGGGAATTAATTATCCTGTATTAATTATCCTGTAACCACTGTATTGCATTACATAATTACAGTTAAAAAATACAATATATATTAATGCAGACTGATACATATCTATTAGGAATGTAGGAATTCTGTAGCCGTTTTCAAGGTCCTCTGAAGGATGTTTCGGTCTTAACATCGTTTACACGAACAGATCTATCTCTTTTAGTGCCTTTTTAAAAAGCCCTTTTACAACCACCACCTTCAGTCTCAACTTATAAAATGAAACACCTGTCTGCTATTAACTTTCATTATAAGCCAAGAGTTTCACATACCTCGTTAATCATGGACAAATTTGTAAACTGTATATCAAGTATTAACAAGAACATTTCTTTGTCATTACTATAAACAATGACAATGCAATTGCTATAAGTTTTTCCCTGTCTATAATTGTGACCTGAACATAACACAAGTAATACATACTGATAATTAAACCACAGTTTCCCTATTTTTTCTAGCAACCACATATAAGCATAGCTCTTCCAGCTGCTGTCCCGGTACAGTACAAATCACCACCTGTTCAGTTCTTTCCCCGAGGCCATCCCACATTTTACTCTAGGAACTGTAAGCACTGCTATAAGAACACCATACAGCGAACTTCTCACTTGATTTCCTAGCACTTAAAATATATCTATTACAAGACAATATTACATAATAACAATATTACAGGTTGTACTTGAACAAATACTTGTACTTGTACACACTTATTTACTGTACACATAGGCTTTGCTTTTTTAAAACCAGCACCATGATCAACTTATTTATTTCAGTCAAACACAAATATCTGAATCTGAATTTGTTCCTCGACGAATTATATTTGGTGAGCGACGGCCTATTAACATTATTTCCAATGGTACCGATTTGGTTTCTGTACAATCATGCCCTTTCAAACAGTGATTTTCTACAGTTATCAGATTATTAAGTACATGTAAATGTACTCAGTGATAAAACTTAACTGACACAAAGGACTTACTGATTGAGCCGCCTTCCTGTTATCTGCAGACTGAGTGGGGTTTCACTACTGTAACAATGACATGTCCCCTACTGTTTCACAGTGTGTTCGTTCTAGTGCTGAATTCTACAATAAAACTAAGATACCAGTACCTCACAATTAACTACCGAATAATATAACTGCAGGATTATTTTACGAGTAAAGTACAGTAGAATAAAAGACACCATCTGGGTCGCCTATTTTCTGAGTTAATCCGAGTTATAGCTGTGTATAATGAGTAATCTGTTTATTTAAGTTATGCAACTCCTCGGTAACTCCTACTCCTTTAAAATGTGTGAATTATTTTATGATACTATTATGGTTAAGATACTATTAATACTATTTTTTGCATTGCAATATGTGTTTTCAGTATGTTATTGGAGGGTGTGGGCAAAACTGATCTTGGCCTGTTGGGAATGCTGGGGTCAAAACCACTTTATTGCAGGGACTCTATATATGAGAATTACCCTTGGGGATTCTCATGAACATGGTGCATGCCCTCTACCAATCCTCAACGAGGCAGCATGTCAAACAATATATGAGTATATATTCATCAGAAACCTTTTAGGTATGCCCGCTTCGATGTGGTGGGGGTGTATTATTTGTGTTCTGCTGGTATGAGTGGATCAGACCCAGCAGTGCTGCTGAAGGGCTTAAAAACCTCGGTGTAACTGCTATAATAGTCCACCAATCAAAAATATCTAGCCACCAGCATCCTGTAGGTAGCATCCTATGCTTACTGATGAAGGATTAGAGGATGACAAACAAACTGTGCCACAACTGATGAGCTACTGTTGCTGACTTTATATATACAAGGTGGAGCAATATGGTAGATGTGTCCGATCACAGTGTGAGGACACAGAACCCAGTTGCCCCAGAGTGTAGTAACTCCCTCCATCATTTAGTTATTAGGAGACGATGTGCCTCCAATAACTTACCGCTAAGGACTCATTAAAAATCTATTTTGTTATTTATTTTGAATTGTATTACTCATCTAAATTGTATTATTCATTAAAATTATATTATTTACTTAACTTTACTACTACTACAACTTAATTATTTAATTAACTTCTAGGCCACCCAAGGAGGATGCGTCCCTTTTTGAGTCTTGGTCCTCCCAGGGTTTCTTCCTTCTGTATTCAGGGAGTTTATCCTTTCCACTGTCGCCCACAGTAGCTCGGTGGGTAGCATCGCTGCCTCATAGCAAGAAGATCCTGTGTTCAATCCTACTTGTTATCCCTGTGTCTGCGTGGGGTTTCCTTATTATTGGTAATTGGTGTCTATAAAACATTGGTGTCTCTTAAAAAAGGCTTTCTCAATTTGGGATTGGCCTTTTTGGATAATATAAAATTGTAAAGCTACTTTGAGACAATGCACCATTTAAAAAAAAAAAAAGCGCTATAGAAATAAATTTGACTTTGGCACAGTGTTCACAACTCTAGCAGCACTGCTGTGTCTGATTTTGGGTACAACACATAACAGAAAATGTTATATATGGTCATAATGCCACTGCTAATACAAATCTAATGGTGGCCTAATACTTTTGCACAGTACTATAGGTGTTATAGGGGCAAGCCAAAGTTTGCTGCTGCTTGTCAGCAGGACCTCATACATAAAAACAATTTAAACTTAAATAAATATTAAGAGTCATCCACCAAAGAAATGTGCCTCTCCAAGGTAAAATTGTGTTTAATGTAGTGGAATGAATACACTTTTATACTTTTACACATTTATACAATTAAGCCTTAAAGAAAGACCTGGTGCTGCAGGAAACACGAGTACTAGCTGCTAGCTATTTTGCTCCTGATTCCTCTATATGCACTGCATGTGATTAGCTTTGCTAGCTGATAAAAAGAGTGCCTTTGAGTAGGAGGCTGAGGGTTTTCATCCGACATGTATTTCTTTTCCAAGAACCCTCCATCAATAGACAAGCTCTTCCCCTCCCCTCTGGCCTTCCAGCCTAAAGAGGCACAATGAGAGTGGAGGAGTAAAGCATCGACTGAAATGGCCAGAACGTTCTAAAAACAGCCTCAGATCAGACAACCCAGACATGACTGGGCAGTGAAGTAAAGACAGATGAGACCATACACATTTTTAAGGATCTGAATGCTGCTAGAATGTCTGGTACATCAGATTTCTGGCATGTGGTGATCGCAGTTATTGGACCACATTTAAAACCACAACTATTTTTATTAATTTAACAGTGGCTTTAAAAGTCAAACATCAATTTTTCCTTTCCTTTTAAAAAGTCGCTCTTAAATCCCGCTTTCTGTTCTAATTTAGATACTGACCCTTATTTGTAGACATTTAAGTGGAAAAACATCCACAACATCCTGCCTATAACTAAAACCAATCAGTCGAAACTGATTTCTGAAGGTAAATTCTACATTTATAAAACTTAACTAAACATCTACGCACATCAAACAAATATGAAAGACTATTCATTTATTTACATTATAGTGTTTGATAGGGGGCACTCTTGGTCAATTGACTCAAGACCCTATGAGTTGAGGAAGATGAGATACAAACAAGTGTAAATGAGTTGGTAAACCACTGGCTCCGAATACAGAGCCACCCTGGTAGCCTGAGAGTGAGGTGCAGTTTCATGCTTGCACATCACAACTTTCTCATAATGTCTTATCATGTTCAGGTTTCTCCATGGTGGTGGTACAAGCTTCATGGTTATGGTGTTTTGCTGCATCTGGGCCAGGCTTACTATCACAGATGGAACGATGAATTCTGAAATATCTGGAAAAAATGTAGGTGAAAATGTCAAGAAACGAACTAGCCATGAACTGAATCTTAAGGGAAAGTGGGTCGTGCACCAAAACAAAATCCCTGAACATACAATCTGTTCGACCAAAGAATTAAATTACGCCAGTGTTTTGCACGGTTAATTTGAAGTCCTGACCTTAATCCAAATTTCTACTGATCACCGGTTATCGCTGCACAAGGGAGTCACGCCAGTTACTGAAAGGAGAGTTTCCCACTTTTTCCCACTTACAGATATGTAATACTGGATTATTCTCTCAAATGAATAAATATAATACGTTTTCTCATTTGTTAAACTGGGTTTCCCATATCTACCCAAGACGTCATATTTATACAGAAACGTAAACAATTTTAAGGGGTTCACAAATTTTCAAGCACCGCTATAGATAGTGGGGAACACAACAGCCTCACACTGAAGGAGGAAAAGGAGAAACAAACAGCAGGAATGAGAATGTGGAGACTGATAAGTGAGCTGGAGATTAGAAAAGGATATCACGTATGGAAGCAGACTGATTAGGAAGTGAGTAAGGAGCAAAGCTGCGCTCTTTCATGTGAGATCACTGGACATTCAGGTCACAGACATAAAAAGTAAGACTCAGGGCCACAATTTCTTAATGTCGTTTATCTTACGCTCAGCATGCATGGCTATATGAGATATTTTTCAGCCTGGTTACCAAATGGCTTTCATGTCCTTATAACATTGCTTTCATAAGGCTGGATTTATCACACTTGCTTATTGCTTTGCTTTTGCATGAAGTGCATGTTTTTCCTTCCTCGAGTTTTTAAAGCGTTACGATGTGGTTTCGTTTCTCTTGTTTGTTAGCTCAGTACTTTCTAGTAGATGTTTTTTTTTTTATCAAGTTACCGCTTTGTACTTTATAATACAAAAATTGCTTAGATGTTTATTGTCTTGACATATGGTCAGATGTTTTATGCACAAAATAGTTTTTATGCATTTTATTAATTTATCCTATAATACATTATAGGCCTTTATATGGAATTCACTTTGAATCCACATGAAGCCAGCCCCTTGCCATATTGTGTAACATAATGCCAACACACGCTCAAAATAACTATGTATACAGCTATAGTATACAACCAGATGCACTGCATGGACAAAAGCATTGGGACACACCTCTTAATCAATGAATTCAGGTGGTGCATTGGGTCTCTTTGGGTCTCTCAGGTATATAAAATCAAGCATCTGGTGATGCAGTCTGCTTTCCAAACGTTTGTGAGAAGCTCACTGAATCCAACCGTGGTACTGTAATATATATCCATATCCAAATAAATCCATGAAATGTATTCTCTTTTTGATATACCATAATAAAAATGTGAGTGGTATTACTGAAACCACAGCACACTATGACTGGGCTCTGTACTAGTGGTATCGAAAAACTCGCTAAAATGGTAGGAAGAAACCTTGGGAGGACCAAGACTCAACAGGGGACCCGTCCTCCATGGTGGCCTAGATGCTAA
>JAVSBV010038603.1:0-11355 GCA_033117975.1 Parotocinclus spilosoma
ATGCCAGTCCCTTAATACCTATAGTGTTTTCTAGCCTATTCAGTAAGATCTCATGATCCATAGTGTCAAATGCTGCACTTAAATCCAATAGAACAAGAAAAGAAACACGTCCATTATCTGATGATATTAATAGAATGTGTGGAGAAGACAAATAATATGGATGATTATTAACAAATGAAATTAAGTTGATCAGACAAAAAAAGATTAATGTTTATACAAGCTTATGCTGTCTGCAATTAAATAAAAGTTAAAGCAAATGTAAGGAACACTGTGTTGTTGTTTTTTTTATTTGTTTGTTTTTGCTTTTCCCAGATTTTCCTTGATCTGTGGTTCTACATGCAAATCGGTTTAAAATGTCTGACTTTGACTTGAGTTTCTATTTATTTGTTGTTTTTATTCATTTATTTATTTGTTTATTTATTTATTTATTGTTTTCCCGAAAATGTATACTAAAGAAAACAGAATGCAAACAGCAACAAAGCAGAATGTGGAGGAAAAGTTGCACAATGTACTTAGCTTCAAATAAAAATGTATTAAATTGAATTAAACACTAATAGACAAAAAAACTTTTTTTGCATTTAGGTTTGTTAGAGTGCAGATTAGTTCTAACTTGTTTTTAACTAATTAAAGCTAATAAGACTGATACAGTTTTTAAATGAGGTAAAAGTCTATGCTGTTTAAGCGCCGTCCCAAAGAGCACTGCATGAAAGCTATTAGAAGATCTTGCGTTATAATAATGAACTTGAAAGTTGAAATTGCAGACTGTTTTCAAAGCAGTCAGTGAGCGAGTGTTCTGATGACACCAGTATGTTTGGCTATTTTATTTGAAATTAAGGAAATATGTTGTTTCCAGCATAGTTTATATGTAACTTGACATACAGACTGCACTTGAACTTTATGTTGAGTGATAATTTTTTAAAGCTTTTTTACCACTGACTAATGGTTGACGATTCTGAAGTTATAGATGAGATTAAGACATGGCCATCTTTTTCAGATAAAGATTGGCGTCATCAGCAAAGAAAATAAAGAATAAATTGTTTTGCCAAGTAAAAATGATAAACATCTATAAAAAACAACAGTAATCCCAATATTAACCCTTTCTCCTTTCTATTTAGATTCTTTAGAGCAAGAGCTTTGCAATGAAATACACAGTTTTCCACTGTATATAATAAATAGCATTTAAACTATTTGAAGGATACAGCCACATTTTGAACATAGGGTAACTTCTGTAGCAGGCTAACTTAAGTGACAGTGTCAAATACTTTATTGTTATCAGGTGCACTCAAAAATGTTTCATTTTTCCAAACCAGTGTCATGGGGTTTTCATGGGGTTTTTTTTAAACAGAAGCCATAGTGGTGAAAATATAATAGTTTCTATTTTATTGATATGGCAGGTGAGTTGCTTATAAAGTACCTTTTTAAAACTTATAGAAGAATAAATAATGGCCTGTATTTTAATAGGATGCTAAACTGTGGTGATGTGTGATCTTTGTCTGCTTGCATTAACAACTTATTAAGCTCAAATTAATGGATTACTACCCTAATAAGTCTTTGTTATCACTATCTTGATACATTTTAAATTAATTGGTTCTTAATTGCAAGTAATCACAAGTAATTCAGCACCTAAATGTCTCACAGCTGGGAGAATTAGAAGGAGTTTATAGTGTTTTCTAAGTAGATTCCTCAGTAGAGTTCAACAGTAGAACAATTTCTGTTCTGATATTTTATACTGGAAACATGAACAAAGAAAAGCAACTCACCTTAACAGACTTGGCCTAATGTCCCGAACAATATGAACTACAATATTATCAAATTAATTGCATTTCTTTATATTCAGCTTTTCTGGCCTTGATTGTGAATGATGATAATGAGAATATACTGCAACTCCAAAGGCACAAAATGTTGTGAGACACAGGGTGGCATGGTTAGGTTGTTTAACTATGTCTCTCTAATTGCTTATGATTATCTGTAGTTTGGAGCAGAGGAAAAGAAAAGAAGAGGAAATGTAACGCTGATCTCCAATGTCTGCACGCACTGAGCGAACAGTATTATGTATAGCTACTCTGTTTTGTGTGACTGCAGGGTCAGGATATAGACCAGTGTCATTTAGCTAAATCAATAAAGCTTTTGTTGTATGTATGAAGTATGAAGATTAATGACATCCCAATTTGAAAAGTAGCCATCTGGCAACTCAGATTAAACGCTCACCATTTACCCATGATTTATTGATACAAATGACAACCAATGTCTAGAAAGAGCATTATTGTCTGGCTGAGTGAATGCCTTCTGACCAAGTAAACTTGGGAATCCATTATCTGTACTTAGTAATGCTTCACTTTCTTGTTGGCTTGTTGTGGCATACACAAGAAAGAGACAGATGATAACAGAATATCTGCTCACCAAAGGCCTTCATTTGATGGCAACAAAAAGCATGCAAATATAAGTTAAACACTTTAAAAGAACAGTGAAATATACACATTATATATGTTTATGGGACAACAGGGAAGATATGACACTTCAGTCGACAGCTTGTATAACAGTGTAAATCATGGAGCTGGTAGATGGAGCTTTATATCAAAGTGTCATATTGGGAGAAATCCCGGTATTTTCTTGGCACACTTTGGGCCCCAATCAAGCATTGTTTAAATGCCACAGACTACCTGCTGCTGTTACCTACCATTCATTTTTGCTGACCATGTCCACCCCTTTTCAATCACAGTGTACACATCTTCTGTGTGCCATGCCACAAAGCTCAAAACGTCTCAAACTGCTTTCTTGAAAATGACCATAAATTCAATGTTGTGGGAGTTCAATAAGGGAACGCTGAGGCGAAGTTAAGTTTAGGACAAAACTCCCAAGGAGAGAAACTTTATTTTCTAATCGCTACGAAAAAACACTGAATCCGCTAAGAAGAACCGAAAAACGAACCGACTCCATATCAGTGAACCTACACAGAAACCTTGACTCAGTCTGTCTTAAAGGGCCAGCAGAATGGCCACATAACCGTGTCTGTGTGTGAATATTGTTCAAATGTGTTCAGTAGTCCCTACAATGTACTCAAATGGCCTACACAGTCACCAGTTCCGTTCAGTGACCTACAACCCTTTAACATAGTATAAGATGACAGATTGAGTAATTCTTTATTTTTTAGCAGTGCAGCTAGTGTTATCTGTTGCTAATGTAGCATCCATAGTATTGACTATTTTTGTTAACTCCAACAACAAAGCACTGGAACATGACTTTACAGAGTGGGAATAGCATATTACAACTAGCACATGAACTTACTATAAAACACTTTAAGCAGAATACCATCCTTACCGGAGTTTCGCAAAGCATGCTGGGAAACGCAAGGAAGACCACACCCACTCATGACACCAGGGAGTGTTGCCAATGTTGCTATGGCTTAATGGACCTTTTTGTAAAAATAAAATTAGAAATATGAATTGACTATGCTAATTATCCACAAAATACACACACACAATATACACAATCTGCTAATAAGACTTAATTTACTTGAATACAGATTCCACATAGCTCTTAGATAGTAATCAACCTAAATATCCTGTTTGGTCGGTTATGACTCCTGAGACAGAGATTATTAATATGAAAAAGCATCTGAGGAGTCTTTAAAAAAATACCTGTCAAAAACAAACAGCATTATGGATTTGGTGTGAAAGGCACTGGCATGACTCTATTTATAGGGCAAGGCCCATGTATGAGGCAGTGAAGTCAGAAGCTGCAATCCTCTTTAGTACACAGTTAGAGGTAATGTGGCTGCTTCCCACTCATATCACTCGACCAATCTAATCGTGAAAGGCTAACATTCCGGTTCCCACTCACTAATGTGGTGTCAGATCTCACTCTCATCTAAAAATATTCCTTTTTTACCAGTGTGTGGCGAGGAGAACAGTCTGATCCACTTTAATTGGCTTTTCTCTGATCAGCCTCAGTGCATGTTGGTTCAGATTCAGGTGTACACATGAATAAGAAGGTTTAATATCTGACAAAGTGCAGTTTTCTTGTCAGTGCTATAAACCAGACCATGCCATTGCTAATATTATTATTAGGTACTAAATAGTAGGTATTAAATTTACTAGAATAGGAGGGATTGTAGGCATTAATTTAAGACTGTGGAGCATTTTGTTATATTCTCATCTTCTCATCTTCTTCACTGTACAAGGTTTCTGAAAAACTGCTTTTCTAAAATAAAAAAACCGCTAAAATTATAAACTTCTACAGCCTTTTGCCTTTTAAACCTAAAGCTGATGTGTTTTACATGATGTGTAGATGTGGTTCGTGCAAGATATTTGGTGACCACAGGCCTCAACTCTTCCGTCTCAGATATCCTTAAAGTGCCTTTTTAATAGCAAGCTTCTACATTTTCAACTGACTCTGAAAGCAAAACTGTGCACTAAAATAATTTACATTATAATTGTGGCCTGTTTAGTGTAGTCCATATGGAGACACAAGACATCCTGATTTTCAATTCGAACACTTGGTTTTATGAAGTAGCACATACAGATATGAATATGAGCTTCAGAAATGGAAGATCATTTAAAGCATTCAATTAAGATATGGGATTTGTTTGTGAGCCTTTTTATGGTCTTTCCGCAATCATCAATGAAAATGTTTGATTTATTTTATTATATAACTATTTTGTTTTATATAGAGACCAATTAGGTTTACTAACAGTTAGATTACTAATCTACTATTGACTGTTATTTTGTGGTTACACCCCAAAATCATATTATTCAGGTTAGATGTAAGGTGCCAATTTAAAATATATGTTAGTATACATCTTTGGATATACTTCGTAATATTGCAGTTTATATCAACTAAAGCTGCAAATATATATAAGAAATATATTTCATGAAATGACATTTCTGTTAAGTGCGTTTCTTAGTCTATAACAATTCATATTGAAATGGACTGGAATATCATATATGTGGCATATGCAAACTAATAATTATTAGAAGTTAGCTAGTCACTGTACTGTCACTGTACTTTGTTTTTTTATTGTTGTAGTTTTTTATCCATACTAAAATCGTCTTGGTCCATTAAAAAAAAATATTTTGAGCATTTAGTATTTGGGCATTAAAAATCATACTAAACCTACTAAATGTTATTTATGTAACATTGATAGTTATGATTGTTTAAACAAGCTGTCCAGCTGACCATCTTTTTACTCTTATATAACCAGAGGCTAATATCAGGCAAGCTTTGTGGAAATAATATGAAATTTACACAGTAACATTTAGGACCATGTTTTAAGTGGATCATGGTTTAAAGTGAAAATTTTGAATCAAAAGAAATTCATTGTGAATGTGCATGAAGAAAAACAGGGTTTCAGAGGGTTGGACTTGCCTGAGTGGGAAGGGCCTTGTTTGCAGGGAGTAATTCCTGCTCCCTCCTATTCCAATAGTCATTCACATGTACACACACACACATAGTACAAAAACAGTCACACACCCACCCATACGAACACTTCTCTGGGCAGGATGGTCAACAAGGAATCACATTCATCTGATCACCTCACTGGAGGTTCCCGCAGAAAGGTAGGGAAATATGAAATTTATCAGCTGCTTATCAGGTAGCTAGAAAAACACTAATAAACTAAAACAATTTAATGGTCATTTGGAACTGTCTGGTACATGCCACAGTGATTGATTTTGAGACATGCTTGAACATGCACTTTTGGCTGATCTTTTAGTGCATATGTCATTCATTAATGCTTGCATTACAGGAGCTCTGTTGTATTGTAATTGATCTGTATGTATATAATAGATGGCAAGTTTATACCATTATGTTGTACTGTAATGCTTTAACTATTCTGTTGCTAAGTATCAGAATAGCCACTTTAAGAACAACAAGTTTTTAATTCCCATTTTAAAATTTTAAAACACTACACCTTAGTTACAATACATGTATCTTGTAAATTCAAATCATATTATGTCACTGCAGTATGCAGTATGGTTTAATAAAAAGTAGAGAATTGAATTAAGTTGACCTATATTATGTTCGGTTGTGTTTGATCGATTTAATTAGCCAAAAATTATAATCAATGTTAAAAAATATTTAACGACCGTTATCTAATTTCCACTTTTGCCAAAACAGTAAATGGCATGGTAAATTACAAATATGACAAAATAATCAATTATTGAACCTTTGGCATAAATGCTTGATAACAGAGGAATACAATACATAACAATATTTAACTTTGATTTATACATCATAGAAAATGTCATTTGTAATGATAATGCAGTTTGTGAAAAAATACCTAAATTGCAGTAGTAAATTACAGTGATAATTTCTTTGAAATGAATTTGTAAAATTTTGCTAATATTGGCATTCAAAATGTCTTGCGGTGTTCGTTTGCCATCAGGTCATTACATAAATGTTCACAAATTAGTCTTGTTTTTTTTTTTATTGTGTACCGAATCTCTATCAGCTTTATATTTCATAGCCCACTCTAATGCACTTAAAATATTTTATTAATTTAGTTCATTAAAAATGTATTTGACTTCCTACTTATTCTTAAAATATTTCTTATCCTGATGGATGCTTTGATGTGAATAAGGTCCACCCACAATGCCAGAAGGTACTTGAGTTTCATGGAAAATGGGAATGCTTTCTGTCTCACATGAAAATAGTGTATAGATCAATAGTAACTGCAACATCTGAATCTGCTCAAACTGTTCACTTTTATTAGTTACTAACAATTTAATTATGCCCTTTCTACAATCCTTCAGGTAATGTCAACTAAACTTGCAGCAGCCTTGGCTGCGTTCTTTTTTCTGGCCAGCATAGCCGTCATTATAGCAATTGCAGTGGTGCAGGTGAAACAGAGGACTTTCCTTTCCCCTGGACTTAAGGTAAAACTATTTACATCAGCCAAGCTAAACACGCAGACACATCAGAATGGGACAAAGCAATATTATATGACAAACAGGTTGCACTTACTTACAGTTAAGCATGAAATTATAGAGGAGCATCTGACGATGTATATTTAAATCAAGACACTCAACATGAAAATGCTGAGCTCAGTTCCTTCAGATTAGGAATATTCCCTATCATTATATGTTCAGGTGATCCTGCAGGTCAGGCAAGAGCAGATTGCTAATGTCTTTGCACACGTTTTGAGCCACTTTAAGCTTAAAGCATGAACTCCACTTAAAGTGTGGACTTCTCTAAGTACACTCACAGCTAATGTGATTAAGGTGTAATGTGTAATGGGGCATTATGTACTTAGATTTTGTACAGTGTCTCTTAAGGGAAACCATTACAGATAAATTGGGTTGATTTTACACCACAACTATTTTTCTCAGTTCACTCAGTTGCTGTTGCACATATTTATTGTACTGAAAGTTACTTTTGAACGTGTATATTGTATATTATTATGCAGATGGCACCAATAGATTAAGAAATTCTGAAATTATATGATTCTGATTTTTTTTCTTTTAAATATATATATAAATAAATAGATAGATAGATAGATAGATAGATAGATAGATATAAATACATATATATATATATATATATATATGAATAAATATTCTTATTAATTTGAATATATATAATATAATATAATATATATGTGTTTTGTGAAATTGTATAGTCTCTGACAGAAAGTTCACACTGCTGATTGTTCATTGCATTAGTAGATATTTTTACATATGTACACACATCCAAACAGGCATAAAATATTTATCTTTTCCCTATTATCTGCAGGTTGCCAACACTCAAGTTTTGTGTTGTGATGTCCCTCATTTTCTAGATGAGCTATTTCATATAAAAGCATATTTAAAGAAGAACATATTTCTGTTAAATCTTCATCTGACTTATGTCAGGGCAGGTGGTGTAGGCAAAGTGACTAATCCTTTCACAATATGGCATTATTCTACTAACATAATTTCCAAGAGTATAATTCAAGAAAACCTACTATCGTGAATTTTTTCTTCTCACGTATGTAGTGTTTATATCAGTGGTGGTTGGTGGCTTTTAAGATAGGGAAAGAACATAAAATTCACATATGATTACGTAATATTATTGATCAGTCATAGCAGTTCCCTTCCTAGGTCCTTCCAGTAAAGCTACAGTTAGCTGCATTGCCTAATACCAAATAGTTTTACATTACAACACTTCTTTCTCACATTTATTAATTCACTCTCGTATCCACTTATTCCTATCCAGGGTCACAGAAAAGCCAGTGCCTAGCCAGCAGCACAGGGTGCATGGCAGGAATAACGCCACACACACAGAGCACCAGTCTATCATAGCGCACACTTACTCACACTCACTCTCCAAGTAATAACGCATCTTTTGTAAGTTGCAAATGTTGAATGTGAATTTGAAATCTTAGTGGTGCATATATATTAAAGTCTGAGAAATCAGTCATGTTTCTGATTCCAGATTACTAATTTACAGCTGGCTAGGTAGTTCTGCCCCTAGAGGTTGACCAATCATCATAAACAGAAGTGGTGCATCCATAAAAAGTGCACGGTCTACTAAACCCTGAGCTGTTTTTTTGGGGGGGGGCAACACATATCTGCGCACATTCCATTCTCCGTCAGTGGCGCTTATGCGTCTGGGCGCGGCACAAAATTATGTGTTAATGTAATGGATTGTAATGGATATAACAACCATAGCATAGACACGCAAAGAAGAATTGAGCCACTTCAGTAAGTGACTGTAAGCTGCATGTTTGGGAGATTTTACATGCTGGTTAGGATGTTCACAAGAATAACCTGAAGACCTGTTTAACACCTGTGTCAAGGCTACGACTAGGGGTTATGCTCGTGGACCAGTACTGGGTTTATGAGGAGTCGTGTAGCAGCAAATAGCCATAGACACAGCAAAGGTGGTTACTTCGACAGTTAGTAGGAAGAAAATTAGAGGTACAGACAAAAGGGTATCTTTATCATTTACAGCAAAATCTTTAATGCATTTGGAATTTTCACCCAGTTATCACTTTTGATGTGATGGTCGGTTAATTAGTTAGATCTTGAACTACTTAATTTAGGTTAGGGATATAATTTGTTTGGGGTTTTGTTTTTTAGCTTACTGGTTTTATATTATTTGGTTAATTACCTATTTAAATATTTAGGTGCATAGTTAAGTGTGCCTACAGATGGGTTTTTCCAAACAGTCCCTGTCAACATAGCATTATTGCAATTACAATAAGATAGGTATGTTCAAAGATTCAATTCAATGTGCAGTATGAAGATTAATAAAGATACATGGATGAGTACGGATTGTCTTAAGAATGAATGTTCCAGGGGAAAAACAGCTTTCCTTGGAATTTTATGTATCTCCCAGGTTTCAGAATCGCAAAAATCGTTCTGGTAAAAGGACCAAGAACTTCAACACCTCTCGATCTTACCGTACAAGAGAACGTTTTAAACTTTTAGCAGCTTTTTAAAAATCTTTTGTTGGCTCGCTATTTGATGTCTACTGACACACGCTGGCTCACGATTATGAGCATGAAGAGAGGAACTGAATTCCAGAGAAAAACCTGACCTGTTCAACAGGTCAAGAGAACCAATTCACTACATGTCCATTTCATGCAATGGTGCGCAACTACATGTGCTCCAACTGCATACAGTAAATGAAGCATGAGCTGTAAAGTGACTCTCACCATACACACAGGTAAATTAAAAGTTCACACAACTGACACATAACTTACAACAGGTGAACAACAATATAACATTTGAACATTGGTTCTCTCATTAATCTCACTCGTACTACACTTTAACTGAATCTGCCAACAAATGAATAGCAAAGTTTAAAGGGTTCAATATACAGTGTAATCTTCAGTTTGACTATTTTGTATTTTTTGTCTTTGTTTAAAACTTCCTTTATATTCAACCATTTGTGCTTTTTATTACTCTGAACACATGCACTCAGCTGACCGTTGCAGCAAATGTATATTATGGTGCTCTACATCCCCCTCTGTTTTGTTTCATTTCCTTTATAATTTGTGTGTTAATATAACATTGTTTAGTATTCCTACTTGTCTCACTGTATATGACAGTCATATTTTAATATGGGTTACACCTGTGATATCCAGCCCCTGTCATAAACAAGGGATAACTTTTGCAAACCTTTAATTACGCATTACAACCTTTGCATTACAATACGGAGTTACATTCATAAATGCCACCTAAAACATTACTGTGCAAAAAAGAAGCCTAATGGTGTGCCAGCACACTTGGCAAGGGCCATTTAAACTTCTGTAATAGTAGGGTGGTATGGTGTCACAGTGGCAAATGCTTCACAGCTACAATCATTGAGTTAACTAATTATGCCACACTGGCTTATAATTGATTAGTGTATGATTAGTTTAGGCATAATCATGTGCTTGTCATGAAATGGCCACTGCAGCTGAAACACTGTTAAATAAAAACATTTCTCAATAATTCGGTGATGGCAGCGTTGATGCAGAAAAGAGCAGTAACAGATTTTAGAACAGCTTTTGGAGCAACATATGCTGCCTTTAAGACAACATCTTTTCCAAGGATATCCATGCATTTTAAAACAAGACAATGCAAAACCACATTCTGCACACAGCGCTGCACACATTACAATGGCATAGCTACAGAAGAAGAGGGTACAGGCACTAAATACTGGAAAATTATATGATGCCTACAACGTAATTTGTCATTAATTTGTGAGAAAACCCAGAAAATCTGTTATCTTAAAACAGAGCAAATTTTTCAATTTTGGGGCGGAATTGAATAGGCAGATATTCTTGGACTTGGTATTGGTTTACATGCTCACATTGAATAAATGATAGGTTGAAAAAATTCTGGAGAAGTGTGTTAGGCAATGGCAATTTAATCTTTTTACCTTTCAACCTTTCGACCTTTCAATACAGACATGTTTAAAGTCAAAGTGAAACAGTTTTCAAACATAAGAGCGCAACATTCCTGAAAGAGAGGCAGTGATTGCATGCTGTTTTTGACTTTTAGCAATGAAAAATAGCACAAAGTAGTCAAACAAATCAAGCAAAAGAATCTATTTTGGTGAAAATGGATATAACTATTCCTTTGTCTGCAGGAATCCATCATTCATACATTGTTGTCTGTCTGTCCCCCTCTCCCTGTCTCCCTGTCTCCCTCTCTCTATGTCTGCCTCTCTCTCTCTCTCTCTACAGTATGGTATTGTGTTGGATGCTGGCTCCTCCAGAACCACTGTATATGTTTACCAGTGGCCAGCAGAGAAAGAGAACAACACTGGGATTGTGACTGAAACTACAAAGTGTATGGTCACAGGTGCGAACCAGTGGAACCTTCATTTTCCCATACTATCACAAAAGTAGAAGATATGAATATATGAATATATATATATATATATATA
>JAVSBV010038624.1:0-11354 GCA_033117975.1 Parotocinclus spilosoma
CTTCGATATCATAGAAACTAGAGCCAATTGACAGTTTTCCTTGTGATATTTGAATTCAGCACATAAAAATCATTATGGAATGACTCATTTCATTTCAGAAACAAACAACTTTTGAAAATTTGTTGAGAAGGGGATATTGTCAAATGGATATGAATAGAATCCCACAAAAACTGCTGGACAATCTGATCCTGTCCATGTCCCATCACTGTCCCATCACTGTCAGTGTATTTTGGCAGTCTTGGGTGACCATACACCCTACTGAACAGTTAATGTGTGTCACTGTTGTCCAGTTTGATGTTTCAGTTCAACCCCATGAATATATCACTTGTTACTCAATCACAATAATTGAGTTTGCATCTCATTTGCATAATTAAACAACTTTCTTTTCATTTGAATCCTTTCTTTTTCTTCGCTTCATATTCAATTTGAAATATCCCATAATGTTTGTTTGCAGTGTATTTGGCAGCCTTTCTTAACCTTAGACGAGCTGGCAGTGTGATAAAAGTAATTATTATTGACGGTTTATTTATTTACTCAAGTTCAATTTGATCTATATCCTCTAGATCTTTCCTGTTGAAGCCTGGGGTTTATAGGTTATGTTTCTTTTTCTCCTGAAAACTTGTAATAATGTGAGAAATAAAATGAAAGGGCCCGCAGACACGAGGACATGCAAACTCCAAATAGGTAGAGCAGAGGTTTATTTATAATTATGAATCATTTTAATTATTACATTACACCATATTTTCCTGATTCTTTAGTTTTGAAGGTTTCCTTTAGCTTATAACACCGGAATATCAAATGTCAGTGTATTTTACCTGTTCAAAACCACCCAGCAGTTCTGTGGTATCCATGGCGCTGTTCATGGCCATCACCCTGAGCCGGTGTCCTGTCAGAAGTGCCAGCATGTGCACTAGACTGCTCTTCCCACTTGCACTGGGACCCACGAGAATGGCCATCCACCCCATCTTGACACATTTCATTAGTGATTCGAGGGGTCGCAGAGACTGATGAGTTATAGACAGAGGAGGGTCCAGGGTGACAGGCGCCCCACCGCTGCGCTGCAAGACTGACGAGCCCACCTAGATAAAGACAGATGAATGGACTGAGCATTTCAGAATGCAATAATGATCAACATGTACATCATCATCATCATCATCTGACTGACCTGCAGATTGAGAGGTGTTATGTAGAACTGTCTGGAGCCCATGTACGGCTCAAAGTCCTCTGCAAACACCTTCCTGAACACCGACAGCACCTGCAGCAACAACACACTCACAGGATCAGGCAATACGAGCTTTGGAATGTTCCAATAAACCAAAACACGTATGAACATAGAGAGCTACCTGAGCTTTATCTGCTTCGGTTCTCATCCGGTCTGCATAGACCAGTCCAACATGCTGGCCGGGGTTATAGAAGGCTGGACACTGGTCTGCCTGCATCAGCTGACACCAGCGGAAAAGATCTCGCAAGTTGAACTCCCACGGTCCACCTTTCTGTCCCCATTTCCTTTCTACTGTCACCTCGTGCACAAGCTGTTAAATACATTAAAATTTATTTGTACTGAATTTTGCTTGGTCCACAAGTTAATTATTAAATAATATCTAAGATGGACAAAGGCAGCAACACAATATACTGTGCAATGTTCTTAATCCACCATTATGTTACATATACCATTGTGTTAGCAATGTTATAATCACCATATATAACATGGTTACCATTGGTTCCAAACTTTTAAACTTGAATTCATCACTTCATTATACAAATACAACGTATTGATGCATTAATGAATCAATCCATTTGGACACAAGGTTTCCCAGGCGAGAAATGTTGTATAAATTGGCCACTTGAACTATTCTTATAGGACTGGGAAATAGCTGTAATCAAAACCTTGTAAGAAGGTTGAGAGGTATACTCCCTTTTCACATAATCAGCCTTCATAAAAAGGCAATCTATGCCAAAAGGGAACACCCATCCGTGAACTGAGTAGAGTGCCTGAGAGTACACCTCTCACTATTTTACAATGTCATAATTACAGCTCTTCAGCCATATCTTATGTGAACAGTACATATTACCATTGTAATTGGCCAGGATAATTTGCTTATGATGCAAATCTGATCACCAGTCACACTGCTATAAAGGTGCTGATATTGGTCATAATGCAAATGTGCTGTCTATAGGATTGGGGAAGTTTGCAACTGTTTCTTCTACAAAACCTTGTGTTCAGATTAACTGCTTTGAGCTTCTGGGATTTGTGAGCTTCAGTATATCTTAGCTTTTTTACCCTGTCCCCCCCCTTTCAGAAAAAGTTATATTTCAGAGTGGTTTCTGAATGGGGGTCAACTTGGCATCCCGATGTAGCTCCAAGATGCTGTTGTTGCTCGAGTGTACAAGCAGGTCACGCTAAATACTAAACAAAAAGCTTCTATATTTCAAATACATTTCCTGTATTTTCTGGTTGTACTATAATAAAGAGACAAGAAAATAATACATAACACATGGTCATTAAACCATTGCTAAAACAAATGTATGTCACATTTTTGCACTATACTGTATATAATGTTTTTTACTGCTGGCCTAGCACTGATCATTATGGGCTAACCCATAATGTTATTAAAACATTATGCTAAAAAACACACTAATACAACACAGAACAGGGTGAACCAAGATAGTTGTCTGTTAATATTACCTTGTTACTGAACTGAACCATTTTGGAGATGATCTGCTCATTGATATTTGGGAAAATCGAGTTACCAATAAACTGCAGGTCTTCACTTGTGAGCTGATCCACATACACCTGTAAAAACAGACCAACCAAAGATTACCTAAGATGAACAATAAGGGAAATTAAAATAAGACAGACGTGCATATATGAGGACAAATACCTGAGTAAACCTGTTAAGGAAAGACTTGGGAAGACCTTTGCGGCCCCCTCCCTGTGTGAAAGGGTTCTGGCAGGCAAATATCTTTGTCTTTTCATGTTGGACTTGGAAACGCAGGCCTAGTTCAGGAATGTAGATTTCAGCTCTGTGGTCAAAGCAGGCATTTAGACCCTCCAACACTGACTGGGAGGCCAAATTCAGCTGAACACAAACAGGAAAGGATCAGAACCGCTAAAGAAAGTTCTGCTGTAGTGGATGTGTAAAAGTTACTCCAAGGAAGTTGCATCATGTGATTACCTCATCAAGTACAATCCAATGTCCGGCTTTCAGAGCAGCCAGCAGTGGACCATCACGCCAAGCAAATTCTCCTCCTTTACCTCCTTCTACTGGAAGATCTGTTCCAAACAGGTCAGTAACATCCTGCACAGACGAACAGAACATCATACCGTCATATACACGCACTGAGTAACACACGAGTTCTACATGCTGTCATGCATCAGATGACCGTTGTGTATGAAAGATGCTATATAAATAAACTTGCCTTGCCTTGTACTGATTCTTCAGAACTTTGTTATACGTGGAATAAATAAAATACATTTGATGCTCATCTTTGTACACTGTTACTGCCTTTTGTTTTGCTAATACATTATAGAAGTTTTACCAACTTAAGACAACATCTGATGTGTAAGAGGTCAGTTTTTAAGCAATGTTATTGTCTAAAACTAAAATGTGCCCTTATGAGACTTTTTAAAATCCCAATCAAGACATTTAGCAAATTCTCTTAATAATCTTGTTGCAGATCAACAACATGGGTCACGTCTAAGACATTCCTTTAACTGTAATGATCATGATTTATACAGAGCCTTGTTCTGAAATGCCTGCTGTCAGTGTTTCTTCTACTTGTATAGTTTAGTATAGTATACTATATTAATATTATATAATTTAGTATAGCTCCTGCAATGAAGGGAATTCAAGAAGCACTGCACCGTCTGTTCAGAAAGGTTGATTCTGACAAGCTGGTTTCCAGAAACTTTGGCAATTGCAGCTACAAGACTGGTCTTGCCAACTCCAGGTGAACCCTCCAGCAGGATTGGTCTCCGAAGCTTCAGTGCCCGCAAGACCCTCATAGCATTCATTGCTGTGGTGCCCGCTCCCAGGGCATAATCCAACAGATTGCGACCTTCACTCTCAGGACCTGGGTGATAAAAGATAAGTCTGAGCCAAGAATAAACACGAGACAGACTACTGGAAAATCTTTTTCACAACTAATAAAGAATCAGAAAACACTAAAAGAAACGTCTCACCGGCAATGACGTAGAAAGGCTCTATACCAAAAAAGTCATCTCCCCAATGTGGCTCTCTGACCAGGCTAGTGTCGTAGACCCTCAGAGCCTTCTGCACCTTCTTATCCAGCGCAGTCATTCCATGTAGCTTAGTCTCCAGGAAATCTAGACAAGCTTTTCTTTTCATGGCTATGTTCTCTGCTGCTGATACCGTCGTGCCTATAGCACAAATAGTCAAAGTCTGTAAAGTGAGTTTATCTATGATTTCCTGCTATATATAAATGTCTGTCCAGATACATACAGAAGACTTTAAAAAGGGCAGGGAATGTTGGATAAACTGGAATGATAAGTAAATGTAACTGCAAAAGTACAGGTGGGCAGGTCGATGGAAGAAAAAACATGGAATCTAATATAAATTAATTTTATTACCTAACCTAATGACAAACAATATGTGCTTTAGATCTAACAAAGGACCAAAAACGAATAAATTAATGAACTAACAGAGAACCTAACAACCAAATGACCTGACTAAAGAAATAATGAACTAACCAAGGGAAACTAACAAGGACCAACAAGAATCACCAACACTTGACCAAAGAACCACGTCCCTCTATTTACCTGACCCTAGCGCATCCACGTAAATGAGACAGGCAGCGTGAATGAAGGCGCTAACGGTGTCCAATCTCTGGTCCCACTCTGGTTCCTCCTCGAGAGCCATGAAGTTGCTCTCATCCCGCTCCTCATCCTTCTCGCACACAACGTTAAGGAAATCCACCCACGACAAAATGTCTCGTATACTCAGGATGCAGTGCCTGCCAAAGTCCTGATTGGTCAGCCAGTCCGTGAAGTCCAACATGAGCTCAGCGATGTCCATTCCTAGAGAGCAGACTGTGTGTGAGTCTCAAACAACCAAGCAGGAGCAGTGGATATTCCTGAGATAACATCCATTACATAAAGAAATACAGGTGGCAAACATGGTCAACATGTGTACCTTGTTGTAGAATATAGGACATGTTGACACCTTTCAGACTGCAGCAGTACATAATTACACAAACATCGACTATCTAGTGCCTTTAGATACAAGTGTCACTATCAGTGTTAATTCTGACAGCAATTGTTTTATTTAGTTTCAGTCTTGTGATTAAAATGTCATTTAGTTTTAGTCATAATTGAGTTATCTGAATTGTTTTTACTTTTAGTCGACTAATTATAAGAATCTACAGTCAATTCAGTCGACTAAAATATAAAGGGTGTAAAATGTAAATACTTTTTCTTTAGTTCCCTTGAATTAATAAAGTCATTATATACACTTACACGAAATGAAAAATTTATTAATCAATTATGGAATATTATTAATGTTTGAAATACAAACCGGATTCCAAAAAAGTTGGGACACAAAACACGGGTATGGTCATTATAACAAGGTGCTAGCCTTTTTCCCTAATACATTTGACCCTAGCAGGAGCAACTATATCCAGGGTTGAGTGAAATACACATTCTAATTGGTTAGTTGCAAGCTCAAGATGATCAGGCTCTGTAAGTGTAATAAACATTAAGTATTAAATATTATTAATAAACGCAGCTTCAGTACCAGAAGTAATGGTGGTGTAGGCGTATTTTATTTGATATAGAGAGCTCAAAATAAAGAAAGTGATCAGAAATCAACTCACTTTCTGGCAAAACATCTATGCTATCCATGTCAATACCAAATGTCATGATTAGTAAATCATTTAAAGGTGAAATTAAAGTCGGGTGTTTTCAATCATGTGAGTGACCACCAGGTGCGAGTGGTCACATGAACAGGTATTTAATGAACAGGAATTGATCAAAATCTGATCCTTACAACATGTTTGTGGAAATGTTTCATGGCATAAGCAAGTGACTTCATAAAATAGTTGTTGATTATTATCAGGCTGAAAAGATTAAAATATCAACTCAAAAGAGTTTGGACTCCACAAATCAACAAACAGACAGATTATGTACAAATTGTGGAAAATTCAGACCACTGTACAGTGGAAACTCTGAATTTAAGTGTGTCTTCGCTCAAACAATTCAGAAATCAAAAGTCTGTTTAAAACATTTTTGTCCACAAATCAGAACCAAAACATTTATTTTGAACATGGACACCCTAAACAAAACACTCAATGATTAAATCTTGTAATCGCAATGCACATAATCCAGTCCAGTCAGTGGCCATAATGCATCAATATGGTATTTCAATTGCCACAAAACCCAAAAGAAGAACCTATGAACGTGATCATATGCATATTATGTAAATTGTAATATTTTATTATTATGATGTGTCTGTATACTATAAAGTTTCATTTATTTTCACTTGTTTCATGACTGTATTGATTTGTATGAATTGTATGAATTATATTACATTATTTTGCTTTATTCATGCTTTTAATCATCAATTACTTACAGATATAGGCATTAAACAATAATAATTAATAATTAATTATAAAATAATTAATCCTATTTGCATTACTTCATAAAACAGCCTTCTGGAACCAATTTAGTTTGAATTCTGAGGTTCCACTATACTCTTTGAGTCGTCATTGGCCAACACATATAACTCCAAGAACAAGGCATGTAATAGTAGAGCAGGTCACAAAGGAACACAAAGATAACTTCTAAACAACTCTCTCAGAGTGACTAATGTTAATGTTTATGGGTCCACTGTGAGGAGAACACCGAGCAAACTGTGGTGGCCTAATAGTTATGAACCAGGTGGGTAATACTGTATCAGATGTAAGTCACTCTGGATGTGGGAATTTGCTAAATGACAAATGTAATTGAAATTAAATAAGGGTTGTAAGGAGGAAGCCATTGATTTCCAGAAAGAACACTGTTACTAATCATGTGGCATGAAGAGCAGCCAGAGCACTATCAGAAAAATGTTTTTCTGTTTAAGAAGAAATGTTTTTCTGCAGTTTTTCAAAGCAGCATTTAATGAGAGGAAACCCACCAACATCCCAGAGTTTAAGCTGTTCTGTACAAAGGAATGGGCTAAAAGTCCTATAAAGCAGGACTGATCAACCATTACCTGATTAAATATTTATTACAAATGTTACCCATTCAAACCAAATACTGAAGATTAAACCAAAAGCAATGATTCACATACTTTTGCCACTCACATGTGTGTAATACTGGATGATACTGCTCATTAAATATCTGACCACCTATAATATTTTGCCTCATTTGTTTAATTAATTTAATTTTGTGACTTAAAATCTGATTATGTTTCAGATGCTATTTATACATAAATATAGAAAGTTCTCAAGGGTTCGCAAAATTGGAGAGCAAGTTAGAGAAATGAAATTCCCACACAGGCTTACTCTCATTGATAGGGGACGGACAGGATGGACAGGGACAGAGAATTCTGGGACAAACTATTCATGTTGTTGCCACAAGGGACCTTGTCAGTATAAGCAGAGGGACAGAAAAATGAAGTTTCCACCCAAGGAGCTCTGGTTTGTATCAGGTCTCTGGTGACGTGAGGTCTGTTTCGAGTTCATATCCCAACTCAGGTGATGAGAGGTCTCTTGGTTACAGAGCTGCATTTTGGTTCCTTATGCCATTGTAAATCCAGAAGTTGCTGTTGACAGTTCCACACCACATACAGTTCATGTGTCAGTTCCTGGCACTGGAGTCCATGTGGGAACTGGGCACCCTTTGTTTCTGCTTCATGTGACTTTCCGAGGTATTGGGTTGTCACATGAGAAGACGAGGGATTTTCCCAAAATACACAGTTGTTGAGAAGCTCAGACACTAAATTTGTTTCCACCTGGCTAACAATAGGCAAAAAGTAAAAAGTCATATATTCATAGGGGTAAACACAAGCATGTTAAACTGGAGTGCCACAAATTGAGTAGGGTGTATGGTCACCCAAAAGTGCCAATGCACACTGACAGTGATGGGTCATGAGCAGGATGAGTTTGTCCAGCAGTTCTTGTGGGATCCTCTTTGTATTCATTTTAAAATATCCTTTAATTTTGTGAGCAGTGTACTTAACTTTTAATGTAGTAGCATTTGCGATATGTGATATGCCTAAGATTGACTAAAGGCATTATACACTTGTGTACATTTTAGTATCTGTGAGGTGATAAGATTCCAACCTGCTGCTGGGACAGCCGCTGAACGAAGGTAGATGAGAGTATGAGCTGAGAGACCCCTGAATATTGCTGAATGCTTCATCCAAGTTAAGTACTCTATGATTGGTGGCTAAAGACACAATGATAAACATAGTATACACAATAAGGTCATTTTTATACTTTATATGAACATCAGCGAGGTTGTTCAGGTATCAAATTCAAGATTTAAAAGAGTAGCATTAACAACCTATAAACAGACTGGCTCTTCCAACATAAGCCCTGGTGTTTAGGGCTGGCAATGAAATTAGCTTAATAGGGAAATGACCTATCAATATTGAACATGAAAGTGTGGGAAGAGTGGGGATTATTGCTGGAAATCAATTAACTGACCATGTCTTCTTCTCTGGTTTAGATGGAGGTGTGCTCTCTGGAAACGCTCGGTAGCATCTTGCAGCTTCTGCTTCCGCTGCTTCAGAATGTTCTCCCTAAGCCTCTGCTCCTGAACCTCCCACTGTTTTCTCCTGTCCTCCAGAGCCCTGGGTGAGAGAAAACCAATATTAAAACACAACCATTTCTTTCAGTTAAATTATATATCATACTTTCAAGCTGCTATAGAGGTTAGAACCAGGCTTGATCAATTTGGGATAATATAATATTGTAAAGATGCTTTGAGACCAAGCAATATCGTAAAAAGCGCTATATAAATAAATTTGACTTTTGACGCTGAATGTTGCCTCCATAGCTCCAGAGACCTAGATTGGAATCTGATACTGGCTGCTGCCTTTGTAGATGCATGCTCTGCCTGTATCTCCCTGGATTTCCTCTGGATACCCAAGTTTCCTACTCCATACAAGATGTGCCTTAGGTAAACTGGCATCTCTAAATGTCTAAGTGAGAGTGAGAGCACGCTTGTGTATATGTGTCATGTGTTGGACCGGCTGTCAGTTAGGCCTTGGACCCCCCAAACCATGAAGTGGATTAAGCAACTACGGAAAGGGAGTAAATAATTAGCACTGTTAAATAATTAAAAATAAAAACCTAATTTTATTACCAAAATAATTCAATAAACACAAAAACACAACAGTGATTACTTGAATAGTTTATTACAATGTTTTAATTTAACTAAAGACTGTACTTTTTGTGGTTTTTATTTTAAATCGAATGAAACCTGATGTGTACAAATATAATGATCACAGATCTACATTCCTTTTGCTGACTATAAGATAACATGTGATTTTAGTCAAAATGCTGTCTACTCATAAACTCTTATAGCAATAAGTTAACATTACACCGGTCTACATTTAATTTGATCAAATTAAAGGTGTTGATTCCAAATATGAAGCTAATAAAATGCAATATG
Organism: Parotocinclus spilosoma; assembly: GCA_033117975.1. NCBI lineage: Eukaryota > Metazoa > Chordata > Actinopteri > Siluriformes > Loricariidae > Parotocinclus > Parotocinclus spilosoma. The sequence goes on from JAVSBV010038624.1 coordinate 9,620, forward strand.
TATTTTAAAGATGAAAAAGTTGTTAAGGGTAATAATAAGTTCTAAATTAGTGATAGCTAAAATTAATCTATTGTCTAACCAAAAGAGCAATAGGAAAAATATTCTCTTTTTGGATATTCTGGGTTGTTACGCTGTAAACACCAGCATCTGCCTTCATGTTTGTCTTCCATCTGCCTTAATATTTGTTTTATGGTCTTATCTCCCTGTACTTCACTCATAGATTTAAGATTTGAGGGGAAGTAGTTCCGGTGGCTATCAAGCAAATGAAATGTGACACTTATGATTGCTCCTAGTCTTTGAAAAACAATCAACAAACTTTAGCTAAAATGTTATCATTTTCAGCCCTGAAGTTGCCAAGAAAGTCTGGAATCATTACAGAAAAAGCAGACCAAGTATGCTTTTCTATAGTTTTCATGGTATTGAGGAAGTTCCTGTATTTGATTAGAAGCCTAATTTGCCATCAAATATGCCAGCTTTCAAATTCTTATGTGACAGGAACAGGAACATGAGCAGGAACTTTGGTACATAGGTAAGTGAAACACTCACAATGTTTCTTGGGTTTCAATTTTATATGCACTGGGGGATCAATATGAATTCAAATCTGGAATAAGCACCTTTCAATTTGGGTGAAATCAGCAAAAAATAGTTAGGTCAGCAGAAAGCTAGTTTTCCAAATGTAGACCAGTGCAATACATGGAAGTGATTACAATATCCGAGCAAACAGATGTTTTCTGTTATATTAATAAATTGTGATATTAATAAAAAGTGTACAGGTGAATGCAGGCTCTAGTACCCTGTTAAGCCACCTGTAGAATGTATTCATGATGATATATGGAGGTATTGGAAATGTTTCCAGGTTTCTTGTTAACAACATCACTGCAAATGAAGGCAATGGTGGCTTGCTGTCAATGATAGGAAACTAATGGGCACGGTGACAAAAATCCTTTTACTAAGCACATGAAAATAGTCCAGTATATGTGTTTGGAACTGCAAAAAATGCTTCCAAACTCAAAACAATTAAATGATCAAGAATCTGACATCATAGCACTAAGCTAAACCTGTGAACCCTGAGCCATCACATGATGAAGGTCTAATGAGAAATTTCATTCAGCCACTGCAGAGTCATGAAAAACAAGAGCCATTGCCCATGTAATTTAATCAGCTATTGATGAATTACTTTTCTAGGTGCAGGCCTATCTGAGGGATATGAGATCATGGGTTTTCAGCCTAGGCTTGTGACCTTGCTTTTTATGCACTGAAATTCCTCCAGATTCCTTGAATTGTTTAATGTTGTTATGCACTGTAGCGGAAGAAATATGCAAGTCACTTCCGTTTTGTCTTTATGGAACACTGCTTTAAACATTGGAATAATTTTCTCACACAATTGCTGACAAACTGGATTTGTGGATGCTGCTTTTGTACCAAATCAGGATTATAGTCACCTGGGGCAGCATGGTGGCTCGGTGGGTAGCACCGCTGCCTCACAATAAGAAGGTCCCGGGTTCAATCCCAGGATGGAGAGACCTGGGACCTTTCTGTGTGGAGTCTGCATGTCTTCCCCATGTCTGTGTGGGTTTACTCCGGGTACTCCGGTTTCCTCCCACAGTCCAAAAACATGTGTGTTAGATTAATTGATTACTCTAAATTGGCATTGACTTGTGTGTGTATATATATACACTACCGTTCAAAAGTTTGGGGTCACTTAGAAATTTCCTTATTTTTGAAAGAAAAGCAC
>JAVSBV010038635.1:0-11354 GCA_033117975.1 Parotocinclus spilosoma
AAGCAACAGTAGTTCTTGTTTGTACGTTCGCTATACGTGTAAATCACACAATAAAGGTTTAATAAACATTTAATATGGTACATAGCACGTCTCGTCTTGTAATATAGGGCATGTTCGTTTAATCGAACCAGCCGGTTATTAGGAACAAAACGATCGCATTTTGATGTGGTCCCATTAACCGGAATCGGCTGTATTATATTCTGTGCTGGTGCAGTGGCTAGTGTGGTTTCCTCATAGCTCCAATGTCCTTGGTTCGATCCCAAGCAACAAGTAAATGAGTGAATGAATTTTAGAGGCTGTGTAAACTTTAATTTCAGAAATCAAATCAACAAAACATGTAATCTGATCTAGGGGTGCCCAAACTTTTGCATAGGACTGTTTATTAACTCAACCGTAGATTCACAACACAGACGTGGTGCAGCAAGCCACTGGACTTCACGGTGCCAGCAAACCACATGCATCTGAAACCTCACGCTGCTGAAGCAGAATTCAAACCAGGGTGGTTGATCAGAGAACAACAGACCAGGGGTGTCTCCACATTACAGGAAGGAGCTATTTTTGCTGCAATGTGGGAGGCACCCTTCACTAAGACTGAACTAGACATTGAAAATCAGGTGCACCCGGTGATGCAGAATCTCTGGAAATCGCACATCTCAAACTAATCCTTTGTCTCAAACTAGCCTTCATCTGCCATGAACCACACATCCATGACCACTGGGACCCTGGGTCTTGCCACAAGAGGATATAAAAGTGCCTGAAAAAAGTTATTTTTGGATAATGTATCTCTTGGTGATAGATCGTTTATGCATCTACGACACACTCAAAGACATTTTGCTCAGTTAGCACACTTTGAGAGGGGTGGATCATTGCTATGAAAGAAGTAGGATGGACGTTTCAAATAACTTTTTGCCAACTAGACCGTTCTGACCTAGCAGTTAGGAGTTATTGGGAGCAGTGGTTCAGTGAGTGCATGCTCACACGGTAAACAGGCTTTGGATGTCCCAGACAGACAGGAGAGAGGATTATTTTATTCACAGACAAGCACAAGCAGCTTCCACAGTTTCATTGACCACCATAAGGACACAGGTGGCACCTTTACTACACCCCCCTGTGTGTGCCTAAGCCATTTCCAGGTGTTTAGAGAAAGGAAATTAGTTGTTACAGCTCCAATTACGTCTCCTACCATTGACAGCCACCCACAGTTGCATTTGTTTGGAGTTCTGACGTCAAGAACCCCGGACAGCTAGATAGTGTAACTTGACCATCTTTATCAACAAATCCAGGGTTTTTTTTTTGTTTGGGATCTAACGACAGTCGGGTTCAAGTTTGAAGGCTTTGTGGTGAGCACTTTAATACTACCTTGGCTGTGGACAACACACTGCCCCAATAGTTGATGTGATGATCTAGGGAGTTACAGGGCAGGCACTTATCCTTTATACTGTATATACTTACTATTGTCTCAAAGGATATAGTTTCATATTCTGTATGCATTATATTATTCATAATACTGAATTCTGATTAACATATAGTCTATTTATTATATTTTCATTATTGCACTATATAATCCCTATTTATTATATTTTATTTATTTTATATTATATTATTTTTAATTATTATATTCTCCATAGGTGTTATCTCCTTTAACTTTACAACACTTTTATTTAGTATTTGTTTATATATATATATAATTTTTTTTTTATTATTTTTTTTTAATTATTATTATTATTATTTTTGTTTTTTATCATAACTATATATAATCTATAGTGACATTGGCCTCTTTTTTGAGTCTCGGTCCTCCCAAGGTCTTTTATTTAATGCATTTAGGGAATTTTTATAAACAAATACCAGCCTTTTTAGAAAATGCTAATTGGTCAATTAGTCCAATTAAAATATTGTAGTATTTCCTACAATTTCAGCTTCGGATCTATGCCTTAAAAGAAACCAGTATACAAAAGACTCTTTTTTTTATGATTACCTGTTGAGCCTGGCGCCACAAAGTTGACAGGTTGCCGAGTCGGAATAGGATTTCTTGGCTCGGGATTTGGAACATTCTCTGCAAAGCAAGTCTCCTGTAACCATTAAAAACAACATTAAACACAAGACAGAGTGATGAAAGCAAAATTATATATTAGAGTTTTTCCCATAAATCTAACTTTGCTCCTGATAAAACAGTGAGACTAATTTAAAGTTAAAACAGCTAATTTAAAGTGTTTATGTCATACAAATCTGCATCACATATAATAAACCCACTATAGACTTTAAGGCTTCATCCAGACACTTTGATGTCTCTGCTGTTTAAGTAACAGCAGCTGCTTCACCAGGAAAAGACTAATTGTTACCTGCACAAGGTAACATGTTGGCTGACAAGTATGTTGAGTTGGCTGACGAGCAGTGCCTGGAGCAATGGTTTTATTATAGGACACGGCTGGTCTGAGGATTGCTATTCCTGCACAGGCAGGTCTCTCAAACCCAGCTATGGCCTTGTACATGTTTCATGTATCCAGGATCAGTACAGATTTCACTTTATAGAGTTAGAGAGGTGAAAGAGGGTCTGGTTTGTTTGTGAAACTTTGTCACTTTCTAAAACCTGTTCCAGGCTCTGAATTTGAGGTGAATGTGGCAGTGGTAGATGGAACAGGACTGAGCTTGTACTCAAGCATGCACCTGGACGTCAGGACTTTTCACGGGGGCTGCCGTTCTCTCCGGGGGCCCATCCATCTTCACACCATTCTCTGGTTAAAGGGAAAAAAGAGCAAATAGAAAACATAATAGGTGGAGAAAATCGTTTATATTGTTTGTATGTATATTTTTATAAGACTGTATATAAGACAAGCAGATACATGACTTTGCTTAGAGGATGCTCTGCTGGTCTACTGTAGAATGTAGGTCACAAGTTTGAGACGTTGCTAGGCGAATTGTGGTCCCCTCCCAAAACCACAGAATGTTAAGCAATAACACAATAAACCAACAAACATCCTGAGGCTGGTGTGGGTTATGATTGTAACTTCTATTTTCAATCTCTGCTGCCATTCTGACGTGTTCAATTAAAAAAAAAAAGAAAGTATAGAAATGGCTGCCAAGTACCAACCAGGAGTTGTGAAAGCATGCAGTTTATATAAAATGTGTATTAATTTATGACACTGAGCTGTTTGCCACATTTAACAAAGGAAAATAATAAATGATGATACTTTATAATTTAAAGACATTGTTAGAGCTTGCGCAGTCAATCTGACCTTGTGGTCGCATGCTTTCATATTCAGTGGACAAAAGATTTTGCTGCAGACTGGGATTTTTTCTACTTCTGTTTGACCTGCAAATTCAGCTACTTCCTTCACACTATGGCCTTTGGCATGCCCAAATGCAATCACTGCCTTTTTGCCAATCATTTCTGATCCATTTTACACACACTGAACGAGACATTTACTGCACTGTAAAACCTCGTGTGCCATGTATACTGCTCACAAAAATTAAGGGATACTTTAAAATGAAATCTTCCATAATAAAATATCCAGTAATTTTTGGGAGCAGTGTATTATGCGCCATTGTAAAAAGCGCTATATAAATACATTTGATTTGACTATTAAAGTGTGATCCTCCTCGTGCAACGCCATGTGCAGAACACTGAATACCTCAACCATGCAAGGTGACTCATTATTTGTCTGGTGAGTAAATATACAACATGCACTTTTACGAATAAATAAAAATAAAATCTTGTCACACCTATAGTAACATTGCTCAGTTACAACCATTCACTTTATAGTGAAGTTACACAACTATTAACTACTAAAGCCGAGTGTGCTAATAATAGTAGTGTCTTGAAAACACAAAAACAAGGAAAAGCAGGAAACTGAAACAGCAAAATCACACTGAGAAAAAAGCATCCAAAAATAAAAGTACAATGTGCATATAAAGTCTAAAAACGAATAAAATTATGTAATTTACCATAATCAGTTAACCAAATGCACATGTCTTTGGACTTGTGAGAGGAAACCGGAGTACCCTGAGTATACCCACACAGACACGGGGAGGAAAACTCCACATAGGCCACTTCCTCCTGAGATTGAATCCAGGTCCTTTTTGTTGTGAGTTTTCTGTGTTTTATCAACCCAGCTCAAGTGTAAGCTACTCTGGACAAGAGTGTCCGTTAAATGCTCTTAATGTTGAAAATAGTGCACATAACCTGCATTTCTTTTTACCACTAGTGCTCCATTCCTAGGCAGGGTGCCAGTTCACAATTCACAATGAGACACTCTAGAGACAATATGCCTAATGCATGTATTTGGAATATGTGAGAAGGAAGGCCAGAGTACTCAGAAAAAAACCCATACAGACATGAGGAGGACATGCAAACTCTACAAAGTTGGAAACTGGGCCCAGATTCAAACCTCTGGATCTAAATCTAAATAAACCTCTAAATCTCTAGAGCTGTAAGTACTGCAGCACTATCCTGTCACTACAGATATAACACAATATGGTAAAAAAAATCTTAAAAAACATAATAGAAGAGCATATCCTTAATTGAGGATTTAAATTATTATAACTTCAGGTCACCCCCTATTATATTCCAGCAACATATAGAGGGGATCTGACATTATAAAACCGACACTATGCAAGAAAAAAGAACTCATTCAACCATGTTCTTTTTATAGGTTGTTGATTCAATGCCCGTTCAAAGTTGTGCATTCCAGACAGCTATGCAAACAGCATAGGCAAGTTTTGGGTTCTTGGTTTGGAAGAATAGAAGAAAGGAAGGAATCTAAACAGTTTGATGGCACATACCGCATAAACTTAACAGCACAGTCTCATGTTTAAGGGCATGTTTTCATGTTTTTTACCTTCTGCTTAAGTCAGAGAGAGCAAAGTAGGATTAGTAAATCCTGAATATAGTAGAAAATTAACTTTAGCCTTTTCCTTATTAGTCAGCCATAGTAATTAAGTTGATAATAAACCAATAAAACATACAGCTTCTTCCCCAGGATGATTAAACTGATGAAAATCATATTTCACAAATATTCTCTGCAAGGATCAAATAAGATTTTTAATTACAAAATTTTTATCATGCAACCAAGACTCTTTATTCAGGCTCAAGGGAGAGAAGAAAGTGAAAGACAGACCACAAGTGTTATTGGTTATTTAAAAGTATGGATAATTTTATATCAAATCTTGCACACTAAGTATAAATGGGCTCTTCACAGCCCTGTGCTGGACCAGCACCCTAATCAAGGGCACACTTATACCTGTGCTTCGTGTTATCTGGGTATAGGTTCCAGAGCCCTCACTACCCTGACCTGGAAATGCAAATTCACATAAAATGTGAAAGAAAACCTCCAAATTAGATCTCATTGGTTTTATTCTACTATACCCATTGTTACTGATCTAAGATCACTGTTTTAGCTGAACTTGTAAAAGAAAAAAATACAACTGGAACTATACCACAGACAGGCTACTCTCACTGAAAATAGCAGTGTGTAAAACCTCACACAACTCTTGCAAATTATACACTTGCAAAAAGCAGATTGGAGTTTACCTCTCATGTCATCCTCCTTATTTGGCTCAAGCAGTTTGTTTCCATCCAAGCCTCCATAACGTTTTCTCCATTTACGACGCAGAGATGGCGTTCTCTGAAAACTAGGAAGGCAAAATTCACAACCCTATAAAAGTGTGGCTGATTGTTTTATTGAATGCCATATAATCTACAAATTTAGCATTTTAAATGAAAAAGACAAATGCATAGAAATCCTATTTGGGTTTAAATAGGTCGAAAAGCAGTAAGAATTTGGGAGTCTTTGTTGGGACAAGTCTAGTCATGAAGTATAAGCAGTTAGGATCTTAAGTATATACTTAGATGTACTCCTTTACATGGACTTTCATGTTTCTTGAAATCACTTATTCAAGACTACTACTAGTTACCTTGTTAGTTTTAAAATGATATAGTGCATATACACACAAAATGCACAAAAGTATGCAAAATATATACTGAGTATTGTAGCAAAATTAAAGGAAAATAATCATCTTACCAGAGATAAGGATTTTCATCCATTTCTTGGCTGGAATTGATTTCCATTATATATCTCTTTATGGACTTGATGGCCTATGTCTGCTGTTTCACTCCAACACAAAGAGGTGAAAGGTGTTTATAGTTATCAGACTGGGAAAAACCCATGACTTGTTCTCATATGTTGGAGACCTTGTGCTGTGAGTGAAAGTGTTTTTTTTTTTCCTGAATCACTGCCTCCCTCCTACACAGAATGAAGGAGGGACAGATGATCCTATATTCAATTGGGAGGGTCAACATAATGTTTTAAACAGATTAGTGGTAAAATGGGTATTTTAAAAATGATCAAGAAGGCATTGCAATAGCAGTAGTTCACATTACTGCTATTGCTATTGCAATGCTATCTTGTCCATTTGTGCATTAATATTATCTTAATACTATTCTTCACTACACTCCTGGGCAAAAAGTGAATCAAAGCTAAAATGACAAATATTAGGCTTTAAAGGGTGCCAACAACAAATCATTGGCCAGAAAATAGCAACAGCTGAGAAAATGTACTCCTCGTAACTGCTCATTGCAGCAGGGACGTGTTGGGGGAAATTCACTTACAGTACATAGTCTTCTTGTACAGGACTAATAAAAGACTAATATGTTTGATATAAAACTCAAACTAACATGGCTGGTTGTTCAAAATCTTCCTAAATATCATCTGCCTTTGTACTTGCAAATCTGTTTGGGACATGTCACAAATATTGCATTTGTTTTTCAAAATTTAGTTTAGGTTCCCACAGTTTTTACCCTACAATAACTATGTTGCACTATATTACACAGGGTCGGGTCAAGCTGAGGCACAAAGAAACACATTAAACCCCGGTTCTCATGAACTCCTTCCCCTAATCAGTTAGAAACTCACTTTCACTCTCCACCCTTTTTTTAAACTGGCCTACAACACCTGACTCTCATACAACTTCTACATACAAAGACATCTTGACACCTTTTACTTATTATTATTATTATTATTATTATTAGTAGTAGTAGTAGTAGTATTACTTTTTATTTAACTTTATGATAAACGTATGTGTTGCATTTGATGTTGATGTTAATATTATGTAATACAAGAAATACAGGAAGAAACCTTGAGAGGACCAAGACTCAGCATAGACTCGTCCTCGTTTTATATAAATAAATTTAATTTCAATTTAAATAACTCAAATTAGCAATAAATATATAATATCACATAATGATATCATTAATGATGAATGATCAATTAATGCAATAAAAAAGACATGCTTTTTGTGTATCTAATATAGTGACCAATGAATGTATGTGCAAATTTCATATCTATACAGTATAGTCAAAACCACTCCAGTACTACATGTATAATTATGTACATTATAATGTATAATGTGGGTGGTACGCGCTTTGTTTCGTGCGCATGCGCAGTTTGTGTTTTTTTTAGCCTTTTTGCTCTTGTTTAGCATGGTAGCTTCCAGGTTGTTTGGGTGTTTGCCTTTTGAAGTCTCATTATTAAAGTAGAATAAATGTACGGCAGAACGTTACACAGTGTTTTTATATTAACCGCGGGGATTATACGTTCTGAATGTAACGTTAAGTTTGTTTTCTGTAAGCAGCGGAGAAGGAATTGGCTGTTTTCTACACTGCAGATTCTTACCAGAGGAGTTTCTTATACAAACAAGATGCCAAAAAAAGAGAAAACGGTGCGCTAATCGTGTTAGTTATGTCTAGGTAAAACGTGTGTACTGTAACGTACGATCACTCACTGATTCCGTGCGGTTTTATGCAACTTTATGTCAGCGTCAGAACTACAAGTCTTAACACTGGGGAAATCTTAGCATAGGTTTATTTCAACTCCTTGTTCGCTGTCAGTCGGTTGAATTTAAACGAAGGGCTCAGCTATTCAGTGGCTGGTATCCTGATCGTAAGGGAAGCAGAAAACATGACACGACAGAAAACACTTTCACGGTAATCTGGACATGTACAGCATTACAGCTAATACTAAATGTCGTCTCATACGTTAAGATTTATAGGTATAAAGCATTCCTTAAATAAGCAGTTTACTAATATGTGGATACATGTTTTATCTCTTGTTTTTATTTTCTTGATTAGTTGGGCATTGTCCAGTGGCTCTCCTGCAGAATATGGGCCAAGTGTAAGTGTTTCCAGGATGGGACACCAGTTCATCACATGCCCAGCAGGAACCCTGGGGAAATATCCTCTGACCAGTTATCTTTCCCTCAGCTATGCTGTGTGGTGCTTGTGAGTGATGACCTGACCATAAGGCACACTTGGATAGATGGATAGACTATCACTGTTTTGTCCCCATTTATTTTGGTCAGAGTTCACTGAGCTCAGTTTAAAACGTTCCTAAATGAGATGCCAACCTGTTGGAGGGCCCCATAACCACTTCACCTAGCTAGCCAAGCCCATAGTCCAGCCCAGGCAGTGGTGTAGACAAATATATTTAATTTTGTACCTTCTTGATGTTGTGGTTACTTGTCATTTGAGCAGTTGTTCTCAGAATGTTGCATAAGACTGCACTTTTTATAGTTTAGTATGAGTCGTATGTATTTTGTAGTGTGCTGTTTGAAACAGCAATTGCTGTCATTTTACATGCAGTATTTTTTTCTTGCATAATATTTCACTATCAGAGCAAAAGCACTCCGAAGCAACAGCAGCAGCCAGAGACACCGACTGGTCCAGTTTCTATACTTAAAGATGGTGCACTGACAATAGCAATACATGCAAAGCCTGGAGCAAAGCAAAATGCCATTACAGGTTTGTCTTCGCCTGCTGAATTTCCCCTTTTAAATATCTTTGTCCATTCTTTTTCAATTATGGGCATCATTTGATGATTATAGATGTAAGTCCAGAGGCAGTAGGGGTCGCTATTGCTGCACCACCTACAGATGGTGAGGCTAATGCAGAACTGGTGCGCTACCTGTGCAAAGTGCTAGAGCTGAAGCGAAGTGAAATAACACTAGATAAGGTATGTCATACTTCAATAAAGTGGAAAATAATGAACTAGATGTTGTGTGTTGTGAGTAATATATTTCTGTTGCCATTTTGTTTCGTCATCATTTTTTATAATTACAGGGCAGTAAATCCAGAGAAAAAGTAATTAAAGTCACCGCACCGATTAGTCAAGAGGATGTTCTGAAGAAGCTGATGCAAGAGGCGTCTAGCTGACCCAGCTACATACTGAAGGACTTTTTGGATGGCCATTGTGAACTGAACCCAAATCCCAGTACAGTACATACTCCATGTCGTAATGAAAATTAGTCATATTCCCTATGTGAAACCTTTAAATGTGTTTGGCTTGTAAGAAAAAACAACAACACGTTTTTCAAGCACAGATGTTTGTGGTCCCATGACAAGAGTCTTGTCTTACCTCTGATTTCCCTGCTCCCTTATAAGAAGAGGATGAGTAAATTAGTATCTCGTTGCGTCTTAAACACAACAGGAAATATGTTGTGCTGCCATTTAAAAGACAGCTTCTCAATCCAGAAATGTGTGTTAGTGAGAGCTCTTGGGATAGTGGAATAAGATAATCACTATGTGGTGATCAGTGTATCAGAAACAATGCTATATCTTCCCTATTTAGTCAACACCTGCATCTGTGGTGCATTGCTGTGCCTGCTCCTTCTTGCCAATAAGGTCAAGTAACGGAAAGTACAGGAATTGCAAGGAAATAACAGGATGCGCATTTTCAAGATCAGGGAGTGTTCAGATACTCCAGCACTTTCAACCTTTTATGTAGTGCATTTGCTCATCTAGCAGGGGTCAGTTTTACCAGATGTGGCTGTACATGACTGTGAGAGTTTGGCAGTTCATTTTATTGGATGGATTGTTTTGTCTGCAATTTGGACATTTGCTTAAATGGATGCGTTCAGAAAAAAATATTTCTGAATGAAGCTGAACAAAATGAAACATGTTCAATACTGAAAATGTAAAATACTGAAGTTAACAGGTTTTTGTACATTTTGACACTTTTTGAATCAATGCGTAAATTTAACACTGTAAATGTATTTTTGTCTTGAAAAAAATTGCTAAATGGCAATGTAGTTTAAAAAGAAACATTTTAAAGTGTTTGTAATGGAACATTGTTTGGTCAGTGTTTTTTAAGCACTGATATCCTTGAAAAAAATCGTCTATCATGATAACAATACTTATAATAATAGGATACAATATTCATATTACCCACTCCTGGTCCAGAGATATTTCTTAGCTCTGTTATGAACATCACCATTCACAGCACTTCAAGCAGAGCAAATCAAGGGGACTGCAGTCATTAGGTCTCTCAAAGCTCTCTCTAAGCTAAGCTGCTAGGAATTGTGCTAGCATTTCACTGAAATTCTTACACCTAGCTTTGAAACTCCTCTTTTACTTGACTTGTCTTTTAGAACCTCTCAATCATTGAAGGACATGCAACATATCAACTAAACTTCTGCCATTTTCCTTCAAATATTAAACCATGATTTTGTCATGTAAATGGTCTTGGGTGCTGACATGTTAATTACCAAACAAACGAAACCCCTGAAAGTTACTGTGCTAGTAACTGACAGCTGTGACTAATGTGTTCATTAAGGGATAGGTTTAAGTCTTATGGGTGTTTCTATTAGGCTGTTTTCATTAAAAGATGCACACACTGCTCAATAGCCTGATTTATAGCCAAAGATATATGGTTTTTGGATAGCAGTTTTTCCACAAGCTCTGAAATTTTAAGTTAGGCCATTAGCTTATTATGTATCAAACCTATAGTCTGATCTGAAAATCTGATCAAAACTGCCTATCTGCTAAGATTTTCATGCACCATCATCTCAGGATTATCTCTACAGAGAATGGGACTGAAGTAACCAAACAACCAAAGTATACAAAAGAGCAGATGGGTTGCAGTCAAGCTACAGTAGCAGACGACAAAGGGCTGTCAGCTATGAACAGAAAACTGATGCTACAATATTCACTGTATCAACACTGGACAAAAATAGATTGGAATAGTGATCTGATGGGTCTTTGAGGATTCAATCCCAGATGGAGTGGAGCAGTCAGTCTACCACAGTGAAACCGAAAAGTGCACCTTGGATGCGACACCAATGCATCACAGGGTCCTGTATCCTCGCCATCGTAATTGTTTTTAAAGTACAGACAACAAGGGTCATCAGGAGCTACTGTTGTCTATACTTATAAATACACTGCTCAAAAATATTAGTAATATTTAATTATCCTATTTTTTGTGAAGAGTATATACAGTACAGTGCATCCGGAAAGTATTCACAGCGCTTCACTTTTTCCACATTTTATTACGTTACAGCCTTATTCCAAATTGTATTAAATTAATCTC